>VDFB02346478.1:0-23183 GCA_007258455.2 Sequoia sempervirens
TTTTATCCCCAAATCAAGATGTGATGGAAGACAATGATTAATTTTAGACCCAATTTTTGAAGTGTGATTGAAGACAATATTTGTTTTAAACCAATTGCAATGATGTGATCAAACAAGATTTGATTTTATGTCCCAAATTGAAAGATGTGACAAACAAGATTAATGAGATTAAAAAAATGGAATGTGTGCACCTGATTATTCGCTTTCCAGATTGTTGTGAGTGATATTTGCTTCTACTGGAGCTCCTTATGATCACCTACAAGATGAAAAAAATGATATTATAATGCAGCCAAAAAGCTAAATAAACTCATCAAAAAAATTTGCAATTTCAGAGACATGTTTTTGACATAGCCGAATTAGATTTCAGTATTTGACAATTTTATTGATCTGGAAAATAAAAAATCAAAGAAGAGATCCTAGCTAATTTTTTGAGAGTTTTCCAGAAATGTAAAGAAATCAGAAAAATTCCCTGTTTTGCTCTCAGAAACGCGGATTTGTGAAAACCATACAGAAAAGAAAGATTGGATTGTTTCGCATTGTATTTGACCTCAAAATTAAATTTGTAAAACATAGACCCCCATTAGAATTTAAAGATATTTTCAAAAATGTAAAAATTTCTGAAAAATTCATCAATTTGCATCCAGAAAACAAATTTTATGAAAAAACATAAAATTATGATAACTTCTACAAAAACAATGATACACCCTCAATTTTTTTACTGTAGCCTCTTGAGATGATTTACAAGACTCTGTAAAAATATTGCAGAAAAATTCGCAGCTGTGTAGAAGATATGGAGAAATTGGTAAAAATTGTGGTTTTGTCCAAAATCTCTCAGATCTGCAAAACAAAGTCAATAAAACCTGCAAGAAGCACCGTTAAAAGCTTTGTATGCACTACATAAACCATCATATACACTATAGAAACCCTCAGATGCACTAAAATGAGAATTTTTGTCAGAAAGCTAAATTCCAGAATGCGAAATCCTGTTAGAAAACCTGCAGATAAATGTTAAAAACGGGGCAAGGCCCCATGGTGGGCGCCAAATGTAGATAGGGATAAAATCAATCAGATTTAATGTAATGAAAAAAATAAATGACTAAATACTATCAAGCACAATAGAGTACGAAACAAACACGAAAATCACAATAAGAAGCACAAATGCAAACCGATCTCCGCGCTAACTCGATTTATCTCCATTGCTCTTCTCCACCTGCACAAGGATGCAAGATTTCAAAGGTTGATAATAGAGGAATGTTGGTTGCTCAATTCTGCAGCATAACAACTTGATGAAGATGATAGATGGCGATTGAAGAATTATTTTAGCGAGTTAGGATCTTAAAAGATGAAAGTCCGATCAAATGAAAGCATTGAAAGGTTTGAGTTATAAGATTTCAGGAGAATGTGGACAAAAGATAAGATTTGATAAGATTGATAATAGTTTTGCAGTTTTTATTGAAAAGAGGAAATATATGAGATAAGATAAGATTTTGCCGAAAGATAGAAAGATTTTTATTTATTGTTTTAAGGGAATTAAAACAAGATAAAATAAGATGTGAAAAGATAGAAAGATTTTGATTCTCTTTTAAAGGAAATAAATCCTGAAAAAGATGAGAAGGATAATTGATGAATTATCTAATTAAATAAATTAATTAGATACACATGAGTTCAAATTTGGAAAGAAAGCGAGAAGATATTTTTAAGATTTTATTAACTAGCAATCGCACCTTGGTGTGCAATAGGTACGCTGAAGAGGTATAGAAGGTTAATCATGGACTATTAGTATTATTATTGAAATATTATATTATTATTATTATAGATTTTTATTATATAATAATATTATTATATTTTTATTTATTTATTTACTATTATATTATTATTATTTTATTAATATAACAAGTTTGGATTAAGCATGGTGAAGGTGAAGGCGAAGTCTCTGCAACGGTTGAGCGGGAGAAGGAGCGGGAGAAGAACTTTGAATTCTCCTAACGATGATGATGGAAAAGGTTCCAAATCTGATGAGGACGACGGGATTGAGACACATGATGGCTATTGTTCTCGGCTAAAGGTGCACTGGGTGGACAATTTGTTCTTTGTGTGCTTGGGGAGACCTCTATTCCCTGTTTCCCCTATTTTTTGTGCGTATGGGTGGTATGTGCAGGAGCATTTCCTCTGCTCTTCGACGGATGTGGCAGATCTGCTTTGTGTGGTGTTTTCTCTTGGAGATGCTGATGTGCTTCATGGTCCCATTCTATGTGTGGACCTGGGTCAAGATGTGTGGAGTGTGTCCACTCTGTGCATGGATTTGGGCCACGGTGTGGGTTTGCATTGGTGTCTGTTGGATGCCAAGTTTATTTCTCCGGTTCAGTTCATGGTGGGGCTTGACGTGGGCCAGTTTAGACAGTCTTTTTGGCCTTCATTTCATATTTTTGGTGAGGGCTTTGCTACTGTGGTTGTTGGGCTAGCTCCTGCCTTCTGCTTGCCGACTACTACTTTTCTCTAGTGGATGGAGGTTGATTTTGGTCAACTTGTTACACTGCTCATTAGTGGGGGAGGATCTTGTTGGCCTCCTTATGTTGGTGTTTTAGAGGTTCTCTCTGTTGCTTGGCTGGCTCCAACCTTTTGTTTGCCTGTTGTTGTTCTACACTGGTGTTTGAAGGTGCATCTCAGGGGGTTTTCCTTGCGTTGGTGCCTAGTGGAGATTTTGGGTGCGGTGGCTAGGGTGAAAGTTCTGCTTCCTTCCCCACACCCTTTGTTGTTTGTTGCTTGGGCTTTGAGATGGTGGCTTTGCCATCGTCTGGATTCAGCTCCTGTTTTGGCCTTCCTTGGTGGTATTGTTTGGGATCTTCTATGTTTATTGGCGCATATTGATGATAGACCCTCTATGTGTTGGGGTCTCATGGTTCTATGGAGGGTGGTGTTGGGAGTCCCCATCCTTGTTGGGCTCTCTGTTGGTTTGTTTCTGCCTGGGATGGTTCTAGTTGACTGCAATAAGGGGATTATCCCTTAATTTTTTTTGTGGTGGTGCTTGCGGGGTTTGCCAAAGGGTGGTATGTGTGCTTTTCCTATGGGTGTGGTGGCTTCCTCCTTGTTTCCATAGCTGAGTCCTATTGAGGTGGATTCTTCTTCTATAGAGGTGAAGTTGGGGGTTGTGGTTTTGTTTGGAAGCGTCCTTTCCCGGTTTTCTCTATTATCGTCCCTTTTGAGGTGGGATATACTCCTATGGAGGTGGAGTATTGGGTTGTTGGAGATCTCTGGGTCCAGTGGGAAAAGTTTATATATGATCCTCTCCATTAGAGGGAAGCTCTCTCCTTTAGAGGCGGTGTTTGAGTTGGCTTCCTGGTTCAGTCTCTCTGCTACAAGGAGTGATTCTTACCCCTTTGTGTGTAAGAATAAGGTTGGCTCTGGTTGGGTTTTGTTAAATAGAAGGTCTGTTGCTGCAAATGGTCTTTGGTTCTTTTGATTGGAAGATCTGTTGTAGGTCTGCTATTGCAGCTCGGGTTTACGGCCTTTTGGGTGGAAGGTCTGTTATTGTCCTGTGATTGCAGGGTGGTCTGATATGTTTGTTCTTTGTGTTCGGTGGCTCCTGGTCTCTTGCCAAGAATGGGTTGTAAGCCGTTTTTGGCTTGGTCTGATCTGGGTCTTTGGCTCCTGCTGTGGTTCTACTGTTAATGGCCCGTAGGGCCTTGTTCAATGGGGACGACACCCTTGTTGTTCTGTGGTGTTTGTATGCTGTTAATGGCATGTAGGGCCTTGTTCTAAGGGCTTGCACCCTTGTTTGTTTCTGGTGGTTGGCCCGTTGGGCTTTGTTCTACAGGGACGACACCCTTGATTTGCCGCTTTTAATTTTAAAAACAAGTTTGGATTATGTTACATTATTATATTAATGATTGGATTATGTATTATATTATATTATATTTATTTTATTATATTTATATTATATTACATAATGTAATTATATAGTTTAATTATATTATATTTATATTAAATAATATTATATTATATAAATATTTATTATATTATGTTATCGTATTTTAGTATATTATAATAACATTTATTATATATTATATTATATTGTATTTATATTATTATTAGATTGTATTATATCTTATTGGTAATTGAATGGGTTTGGATTCTTGATCAATTTTTAGGATAAGGAATGAAATCATATAAGTATTATATATTGTTAGTTTTATATTATTATTATTGTTATATATTTTTATTATATATATATATATATATATATAAATATATAATATAGTATTAATACATTATTAATATATTATTAATATTTTTATTATACTATTCATAATATTGTATTATTAGTTTGATATTACTATTATATTATTCTAATTATTATAATATTATATTATTCTTATTATTAAATTGTTTTCATTATTATATTATTATATTAATATGATTTTTTTAATATTTTACTTAGTAAATTATCATTATCCTTAATATTATATTATAAATTAAATATTATGAATTTTAATATTAAATTATTATATTATTATTCTAATGTTTTAATGTTATATTATATTAATATTATTATATTATTGTTATATTATATTATTATAATATTTAATATTATACTATATTTATATATGATATTATATTATATTATTTAAATATTGTACTATTATTTTTATACTATATTATAAAAATATTTATTATATTATTATATATTAAATATTTTATTTTATTTTATTTATAATATTATAATTTATTTTTTTATTATATTAACTATATTAATTAGGGTAAATTAATTAGGGTAAAGGATGCTGTAATGTTAAAACCTATGTGTTCATTATTATGATCTTGCCGTAATTTTATTTTTTTTAAACCACCGTGAAACCAGCGAAGATGTGTTTGGAGGAGTGGATAGCAATAGCGGGGGGAAAGCAGCTAAAAACGGCCAAAAAACAGCCGAAAAAATGATGAATGGCTACGCTTTTATAGGTCGCCTCGTTTATAGAAGGAACACAAACACAGCAAACGATAAATTTAAAACAGCGACTGAAAACAAAATTAATGAAAACGGCGACGGAAAACGGAATTAATGAACGCTCAAGATTAATTTAACCGTATTGCATTGCTTTTATGATCTCTTGACCGTTGATTTCAGTTATTAGCTTGCAATTCTCAAATAGGACACGCCTTCGGCGTAATTAAATAAATATTTGATTTATTTAATTAATGTTGAATTTATGATTTCATTAATTAAATAATATAAATTATTTAATTAACATTAGCGAAATTGATGGATTATGAATATGAGTTTAATTAAATAAATAAAATTTATTTAATTAAATAGATGATGACATGGGTACCTAGGGCAAAGCTTGATACAAGGTGTCTAAATGATGCAATGTTGTGACAAGGTATCGTAAGAGGACAATTTTTTGATGTCTACATATATAATTTGTTGTTCATATTATAAGGTTATCCTTTTAGCTAAAGATTTGGTCTAGGACTATTTTCCCTTGATAATCTTTCTAAAATAATGGCATCATAATCCTAAATAATATTTCAATTATTTCCAAGCCTACTAAGAGCTCTTCACAATATAACACCTTCTAGTTTCACAATATAGGTTAAGATCTAAGACACTTTTCTTAGCTATAAGCTAATAAACATGTTAATTACATGAGCTTGGTATGCCTTTAATAATTGTAATCTTGTAGGTAAGTTTCAAATGGTCCAAGATAAGTTATCAACTCTTTATTGACCTAAATTATATCCTTCAATTATATCGATATCATTCCACCTTGCAACATTTACCTTTACTAGGCTATATCCAATTTACTAATAGAAGTGACTCCTTAATAAAATTACAAACATGAGTTTAAAGTTCAAACCTGATTTAGAGTTCTTCAATGATACATGATCATTCAATCACTTTCCTCATTTATACATTAATAATAGGAAAGCTAAAATAAACTAGAGCAATACCCTCGAATCACAACCATGGTGTATAATGTAGATATATTATTTTAGTCTCCAATAGATCTTTAAATCAATCTTGACATTTTAATATCTCATTATTTTATATGATGACTATGACTTTACTTAGAAGTCATCTCAACTAATCCTACTCATATAACCTATGCACCTATGCCCAATTTCATACAAATAGTTACTAACATTGATAGAATTGCATCCATCCAATTGGGACTAATGGCTCCATAATTCTCATACCATCCACTAACATATTATTGCTAATGAGATTCTCTACCTAACTCTTTAGTTTATCTTTCTTGGTGTGTTGTGTTAACTAGAATTTGAAGTATCCTGCGAATTCGTCTCTATTATACATATCAAACTTATAGGAACATTGACCTTTCATTCGAGTTATAGTGAGACACAAATAAATGTTTAGTTTCATTTCTAGGAATCAGAAAGTCCAGGAAACCCTTTCTTCATAGTGCTTTTGTACAAAATTCTTAGAAACTGAGGTTGAGCTAGAATAAATGAACCCATGTATTTGAACTTCTGATTTCACATAGCCCATAACAACAACATGGATTTAGCATCTTACCTGGTGGCACCGAATCCTAGTGTTGTGAACCCACAATTTTGAGTTGTCTTCAACGAACCCATTGTCATAGATCCCTGCTCCTGGTAGTCGTGCCTAAAATGACCATCAACATATAGTTTCCTACCTCTACTCCCATGGAATCCAAAAGTGAAAGCATCTCTCTTTAAAAAGCTCTTAATAGAAACAATGGTTCCTCCATCGCTGAAAATGTTCCAATCAACTCTTTCCCTTTTCCTGTGTCATCAGAAACCCCTCTATCATTTATTGGATGTTTGTACCTTGTTCCAAACTCTCATGGCAGTATAAGTAGGATCGATGTGGGCGATGAATGTTTGGCTCTATTTTTTTTCTCCTTTACATTCGCCAATTACTTTTTCTTGAAAGTTTCTAAAGCCTTACTTTGCCCTATACTCTTCCTGTGTAATTTCCTTCCCTTCCAAACAAAGCTTGAATGTTGCTCAAGCTTTTTCAATGAATCTATTTTCTCCCCTCTGCATGCCTTTTCCCCCACCTGATTATTTTCCTCCACATCTTTTTCTCCCCCAAAATGAAGTGTATTTGTAGTTTTTTTTACATTGTGGATTTAAAGGCTACCAAAAATGCCTTCTTTTTTTCCACATGACCTACCATAATGAATGGTTGAGGAAAGGAATGCCATTCCTTAATAAATGTGTACCATCCCTTCTACCATTCCCTACGCCATTCCTCATTAATTTCTAACAGTCTCTTTTCTTCCTTCACGTGGAGGTAGCTGACGGGGATGTGACATTCTTCCCCCTGGGGATAAGTTGTCCCAACTTATTAGAAGGGTTTATTTTTTATTTTTTTTTAAATTTTATGGATACTAGCCAAGTTAATTGCTTTTTAACCCCTTATACTTTCCTCGTAATTGGTTCCCTTTTCCCTAATTTGACCAATTTTATAATGACTTTTATAATATTTAAGAGGGTCCATATTGAAAATATACCCTCGAGTAAGCATTTTTGCTTATTCCAATCCTCCATTTTGAATTTAGAGGTTGATATTTCATAAAGACATTTATATACCATTGAATACACAAATTTATCATTTAAACTTTGGGTGCTATCAAAGTACCATGCATCAAGAACCACTTTTCACTATTAAGTATTAAGGTAGTCATAACCTACCTATTCAAATATACACCCCCAATTATTTGCATTTTATGTTCCTAGCAATTCATGTTCATAAGATGAGAAAGATTCTAGATACTCTTAAATATGAAATGAAATTTCTCCAAAACAAGGGATAAAACCAAATCCAACAAGTTAGTGAGGGGAGATAGTGATCATCGAATACCTTAGCCTTCCACTACACACTCTGATTTTCTTTTACAATTTGTCTATCCAATTTTTCCTTTTTCACCCATTCAAGGTTCTCTTAGTTAGGACTAGCCATGCATTGTCACACGATTAAAAGTCCATTAGAGATATTCATAACTACATACATATTAAATGATCAACTTAGTTATGGTCAGTTGGTAGTGTAAGACAACATACTTAATACAGAGTCAAGTGAGCATCATAGGTCCAGCATTTGAACCTAGTTGCTCTGATACCAATGTAAAATCCTCATCTCAGGCACAACAAAAAAAAAATTTATAAACAAAGCACAACTACCGACTTAACCATCTAATCATATTCCATATAAATTAGAGTGTTAATTTCAATAGCTTTGTATTCACTATGGTGGCATCAACTCACTCTTGCCAAATATATGCTTGCACAAAAGAGTGATGCAATCCCAAGGTTAAGGTCTTTCCTAGACCTACGACCTAAGCCTTGAGAGTTCATGATGACCCTGCCTACGTATCCCCTCGTGGGAATCTGAGGCATCGTAGTTCGCCCCACAATGACAGAGGGAGTTCAATCTCACCTCTTGTATGAGATCTATTATCTCACCTTTAACCTAGAACTATTAATTTAGTACATGTAATCTATCAACATAGTCAATTATAATATAATGATAATATTCTTTCCATCAAGTGTTGGGTCCATACCAATCATTACCAAACAATAGTGTACAAACATTCACAATATTCACAAGAGATCATTCATACCATAATCTCAAAGATTATACACAATTGCTATCATGAGCATACCCCCGTATACACAATCTAATTAGTTCATACACAGAACAAGCACAACAGTGACTGGATCATACACAGATCACAAGTGCAACCGCAACTGGATCATACACAGATCACAAGTGCAATAATGACTAGATCATACATAGCTCACAAGTGCAATGGTGATAAGCTCATATGTGCATCACAAGTATAATAGTTTACGGCTCATATGTTTATCACAAAAACACTAGTGGTTGGCTCCAACATACATCACAAATACATAGTGACAAGCTCCAACCTACATCACATACATAGTGACGAGCTCCAACATCCATCACAAATACATAGTGACGAGCTACAACATACATCATATACACAAAGACAAACTTACACATTACAAAGGCTAACACATGTCCATAATGCATCCCAAATAGAAAGAATATCAGTGCATTGTGCACTACACCGTGGGTCGTATCATTTCCACTAGTCTTCTTCAACATTCGACAAATGGGAAGAGAATTCGGTGCATCCCATGCTACACCGTGGATCTGTCCTCAACCCCACAGGGCTAAGTATATAGTCTTACAACTAGGAGGGGATTCGATGTATCCCATACTACATTGCAGGTTCGTCCATATTCCCAAGGGTTTCTGCAAGTAGTGAACCTACCAATCCCGATGGATTCCGACTTCAATCGTCTATACGCCACTAGCAACAAGTCTGTCCACCTAGGAAGAAGTAACTCCCGACATGTACCACCTTGTGACCTTAGTGATATTGTCAAGTATCTTCTTCACAATCTCGGGTAACACTTGGCATCGGTCACTTTTGTGCTTACCAGAGACAGCCAGTGAACCCTCTCAATACACAGTTAGCCCCGAATTACCGTTACCCGCACGGATGGGTCCCTACCCTTGCAACTGCTACAGCCATATCATAACTAGGGTAGCCTACAACCTTCACCTCCGTGAACCAAGTGAATGATGACTAATCCCTAACAGTAGCCCAGAGATCAGTCATTGGCACAGTCCAATGACTGCCTGTCACTGATCAAATATCCCATAGGTTCACTTTTAAGCGGGTCATACATAACATGAATCACAATCTCAATCCCTAGATACACAGGCCTATATATAAACACATAGATATGGAGTTGAATTACATAGACACATAAGAGATATATGGAACCAACATGAGATGGACTTTACCCATCTATATGTATAATCAAATACCCATTATAAAGTAGTCAATATTCGCTTATTATATAAAAGCATATTATGTATTAAATACACAATATTAGATTCCCTTAACTTGTTCATACCCATTTAGCCTCAATTGAAGGCTACTAAAGGGAGAAGGTCAACCCAATTAGGAACAACCCCAACTCTTGGAGTTACCCCCCTAAACCTTCCCCCTACAGACTTGAGGTCATAGAGGCATCCTTCGCCCAAGGAACACCTACGTTCCCGCTTCCAAATGGGTCAAAGTCGCACGTAGTTCTCCTCACATGGTCTCTCAAGGATACCTACACACAGGTTCTCATAACCCAAGGATTCACTCCACCTTAAGTATATCGAGGTCTTGGATCAAACTCCCTCTAGTTTAAAATTTATAATCTTGTTTGAACATCTCGACTCTTATATTTTCATCTCATTGACCTAGCCCGACTAGGCTTATTACTTAATACCAATTTACCTTGGTTCACACAAACCCATAGGAAAACACTTCCATTTGAAATTTTTGAATTAGATTTGATATCGAGGTTCTTGTACTCAAGGGGTCAATAGATTTCTTTTGAAGGACATCTTATAGTATTTATATTAAACTTGTTTGAAGTCATGATCATTGCTTGAATCCTACTTAATAAAGTTAGCAACACTATGTCCCTTAGACAATTATATGAAAACATAATCCCCTTAATAATATTATTGATAATATTCTTGATCTTCTAAATTCCTTTACCTTATGGAGCAACACCACACTCTTATGATAGTCTATAATTTAATAGACTAGATAGTTTATTTATACTTGACGTTCAATCTAAACTTGACCTTAATGGTCATTAGTAAGGTATCAAGAGATGTTACACAAGATTTATCTCAAAACTTGACCTCAACTACATTGTTAAATTAAACAATAGTTACCTTCCAATCGGTATACAATTTATATAGCAATTCATTAAAGGTATAATAATAATTTCAATATCAAGGTTCTCATGTCTAAGAGATTGAGAGCCATCATACAATCATATACAACATTTACCATGGTATCAATTGATTATCAAAGGTACAAAGTTTCAATGTTAACGATATGTTGGTAGAGTATGGTCGTAGTGCCACTAAACCAAATCACCCTTACAATATTATGCAACCAAGTGTCGAGGCTCATATTAATTATATATAATTTGTTCATATTACAAGATTATCCTTTTAGCTAAAGATTTGATCTAGGACTATTTTCCCTTGATAATCTTTCTAAAATAATGGCATCATAATCCTAAATAATATTTCAATTATTTCCAAGCCTACTTAGAGCTCTTCACAATATAACACCTTCTAGTTTCAAGATATGGGTTAAGATCTAAGACACTTTTCTAAGCTATTAGCTAATAAACATATTAATTACACAAGCTTGTTATGCCTTTAATAATTGTAATCTTGTAGGTAAGTTTCAAATGGTCTGAGATGGGTTATCAACTCTTTATTAACCTAAATTATATCCTTCAATTATATCAATATCATTCCACCTTGCAACATTTACCATTACTTGGCTATATCCAATTTACTAATAGAAGTGATACCTTAATAAAATTACAAACATGAGTTTAAAGTTCAAACCTGATTTAGAGTTCTTCAATGATACATGATCATTCAATCACTTTCCTCATTTATACATTAATAATAGGAAACCTAAAATAAACTTGAGCAATACCCTCGAATCACAACCATGGTGTATAATGTAGATATACTATTTTAGTCTCCAATAAATCTTTAAATCAATCTTGACATATTAATGTCTCATTATTTTATGATGACTATGACTTTACTTAGAAGTCATTTTAACTAATCCTACTCATATAACCTATGCCCAATTTCGTACAAATAGCTACTAACATTGCTAGAATTGCATCCATCCAATTGGGACTTATGGTTCTATAATTCTCATACCAACCATTGTCGTATTATTGCTAATGAGATTATTTACCTAACTCTTTAGTTTCTCTTTCTTGGTGTGTTGTGTTAATTAGAATTCAAAGCATCCTGAGAATTCGTCTGTAATATACATATCAAACTTATAGGAACATTGACCTTTCATTTGGTTATAGTGAGACACGAATAAATGTTTAGTTTCATTTCAAGGAATCAAAAAGTCCAGGAAACCCTTTCTTCATAGTATTTTTGTACTAAATGCTTAGAAACCGAGGTCGAGCTAGAATGAAGGAACCCATGTATTTGAACTTTTGATTTCACATAGCCCATAACAACAACATGGCTTTAGCATCTTACTTGGTGGCACCAAATCCTAGTGTTGTGAACCCACAATTTTGAGTTGTCTTCAACGAACCCATTGTCGTAGATCCCTGCTCCTAGTAGTCATGATTGAAATGACCTTCATCAACATATAGTTTCCTACCTCTACTCCCATGGAATCGAAAAGTGAAAGCATTGCTCTTTAAAAAGCTCTTAATAGAAACAATGGTTTCTCCATTGTTGAAAATGTTCTGATCAACTCTTTCCCTTTGCCTCTGTCATCAAAAATCCCTCTATCCTTTATTGGATATTTGTACCTTGTTCCAAACTCTCATGGCGGAATAAGCAGGACCAATGTGGGCGATGAATGTCTCGCTCTATTTTTTCTCTCCTTTAAATCCGCCAATTACTTTTTGTTGAAAGTTTCTAAAGCCTTACTCTGCCCTATACTCTTCTTGCATAATTTCCTTCCCTTCCAAACAAAGCTTGAATGTTGCTTAGGCTTGTTCAATGAATCTATTTTCTCCCCTTTGCATGCCCTTTCCCCCACTTGATTTTTTTCCTCTCCTTCACATTTTTTTTTCTCCCCCAAAATGAAGTGTATCTGTAGTTTTTTTTACGTTGTGGGTTTAAAGGCTACCAAAAATGCCTTCTTTTTTTCCACATGACCTACCATAACGAATGGTTAAGGGAAGGAATGCCATTCCTTAATAAATGTGTACCATCCCTTCTACCATTCCCTATGCCATTCCTCATTAATTTTCGGCAGTCTCTTTTCTCCCTTCATGTGGAGGTAGTTGATGGGGATGTGACAAATTCCCCCCACCTCTTTGGTTCTATAGATTTTGTCTCAAGCTATTATTGCATACTTTCTTTGCTATGTGATCCTTCACCAGAAAAATCTCCTCATGCTCTAGTTTAGACTATGATATGTTCCCCTTGGTAATGAAAGGCAAGACAACAAAAATATTGGTATTGTTGATATAATCGCTTTTAACATAATTAGCCTACTCGTCCACGAAAGCCATTTCCCTTTTCGAGTTTGTAGACGACTCTTAACTTTGTTTTCCAATGGGTCCCATATCTCATTGTTTCGTAAACCCTTGGCTAAAGTAAAACCTAAGTAAGTGCCAGGTAGTTGTCATCTTAAGATTCATAACTTTGATTATTTCTTGTTCTTTTCTAGGTTTGGTGTTAGAAAGGAAAATTTATGATTTCACCTTGCTTACCTCCTAGCCAGAGGCTGTAGTGTAGAGGTCCAAAATCTCTTTCATTTGTTGGACTTCACATCTCTTTGCAGCCCCAAAAAGAATTGTCATATGCAAAGTGTTGGTGGGTAGCTATCAGCACATTGCTTGTTATTTGCTCCCTACTAATCTTCCATTAACAACTACAATAGAGATCGCTCTGCCCAATGCTTCAACCATCGTTATGAACAAGAAAGGGGAGAGAGGGTCCCCTTGTCCGATACCTCTTGACAACTCAAAGTAACCTTCTAGTGTGTCATTTAAAAGAATTGAAAATCTAATGCTTGATATGCAGTTGAAAATCCAATTCACCCATTGAGAATCAAACCTAAATGCCTCCAATACTTTACAAAAAAATCTCCAATCCACCTTGTCATGCGCCTTTTTTATATCCAACTTGATTATTATACTCTGCATTTTACTCTTTTGGATAGAATGTATCGCTTCTTGAGCTATTATTACCCCCTCCAAAATCAACCTGTCCGGCACAAAACCCATTTGCTTCTCTAAAATTAGATTGAAAGTGTTGACTTCAATCGATTCATAGCTGCCTTGAACATTATCTTATATAATGTCTTACATAGTGCGATTGATCGGAACTCATCCAAGGTTATAGGCTTTTCTTTCTTTGGAATTAGCACAATGAAGGTGTTATGTACCTCACTCAACACCTTGCCAATTTTCCTCAAGTCTTCTATTGCAACCACCACCTCTTTTCCTACTATTTCTCAACACCTCTAAAAGAATCCTACTAGGAAACCATATGGGCTTCACACTTTGTCCAAATGCAATTGGAAAGCAGTCGTCCTAATTTCTTCTTATGTAAATTTTTCCATCAATAATTTATTTTGAGCTTCATTCAACCTTGGAATACCTTACAGCTATTGGTTTTGTGAATTTACATTTGAGCCTTCTAGATTATTTTGCAAATTGTTGAAGTATGTTACTGTCTCCTTTGCTATTTCTTTGGTGTTTTCTATAAGCGCTTCGTCTGCCCTTTTGATTTTTGTTATGCATTTAACATCTCGTCGAACTTTCGTTACATTATGAAAGTACTTGGTGTTTTAGTCTCCCTCTATGATCCATGTTTCTCTTGACTTTTGTCTCCAATATATTTCTTCTCTAGATTGCACTTCCTCGTATTCTTTTAGCAATTCCTTCTCCTTTATGAAATTTTCCTTGTCCATCCCCTTCTTGAAAACCTCTTTGTTAACTCCCTTGACTCCTCTTCCACTTTTTCTTTTGTTTCAAAAATATTTCTAAAGTGAGTTCTATTCCATACTTTTATTTGTTGTTTGAGTATTTTCCCTCTATAACTCTATTTTCCTAATGCAACAAGTTGGACCATAGACATTAATCAAAATAAATATTAAGTTTGAGGACAGGCTTCCTACTTTGCAAGCCAACCAATTTCTATGTGCCTCCACCTTCTCAAAATAAATAGCTTGAGGTTTCCACATTGTGATCAGACCCACTAATCCCCCTTTGATTCAACTATCTCTATACTCCAAACTTTGCACTTTCTTTTAAACACTTCCACATTTGTCTTATTCATTTTTTATTCTTGGATCATGAAGATATTTGCAACGATGTCTCCATGCAACGCCTTACTTGGCACTTTTTACTAGGGGCGTTTAAGCCCCTAACATTCCAAGAAAATATCCTCATTGCTCTCTCGGAAGGGAGATTCCCTTCCCTAATCTCAACAGCCTTGTGATCTTAACTTGACCCTCTATGTCACCATCAATGGTTTTTTTCTCTACATTTGTCTTCCTTTCTTTTTCCCTTCTTTGTAGTTTGAGGACTTCCTTGCCATGTTCTGCTTTACTTGCAACTTCTCGTATATTATTGGTGTGTTTACATAGTTTTCCTTCTCTATTCCTACGCAAATGTTTTTCATTCCTTCTTCCACTAGCTCCCCCTCTTCTAACATCCTCCCTTCTATTGAATCAACCTCAAATTAATTGCTATTGTCACCTTCATGATATCATTAATCATTTTTTAGAACTAAAACTAATATTCTTTAACTTAGACTCTATACTAAACCTGAGCGACCAAATCCTTGATGGAAAACCCCAAAGTCTCCCAAGAGAAGGCAGCAATAGTGGGTCACCTTCTGTTTGCACTTGGGTGGCTAGCAAGCACTAGAAACATCTGCCCTCCTTCCACCACCTTTTTTGTCCGTGCTCTCAAAAACCCATTGAAATCCTTTTGAAATAGCGCAAAGTAAGCATCTCCAATCCCCGCAGGCCCCTACTCCGATATGTGTATTCTCCCTTTGTTCCAACACTTGCCATTCTTATCCTCCATCTTTGGAGGTTATAGCGGGCGGCTATTGGGACAGCCCTCTAAAAGGTGACTTTTTGACCTCCGCACACATATCCAACGCTCCCGCACTCGATCGAATTGCCCAGAAGCTGAAACCTTAGTTATAAGCACTTAACTCATGAGCGAAAAAAACCCATAATTTTTTTTTTCATTTCAATGTACGGTTTGAATTCTACAGTTGCGCGAAGTTAGCCCTAGCAGATACTGGGTCTTCTCCCCTATTCTCCGTAGATAAATGAGCTGGTTGAAACAAAATTACCCTGGAGAGTCAATGTAGGCTTGTAGAGGAATGGACGAAATAGAGACTGCAGGAAGGAAAACATTTGGTGTAGGAGTCAAGCACGGCTGCAACCAAATACGATCTTTCTACTGGCGGGGCAGCAAATAAAAGTTCGAAAAGCATATTGAAATCAGTAGACGGAAGGTCATTGTAGAAGACATGAAGCTCAGGAACACTAATTCCTTTGTGGGCATATTTGTTTTGGATTTTTGTTGTCATAAGTTGGGTGATGAAGAGTGCATTGGGTCCGGATGAGCAACCCATGTCTGCAATTCACAGTGTCTTGCAATCAAATAGGGTTTTCCATGATCTAATGCTTTCTTCCAGCAATAGTTTTGCTCTCAATAATATATTCTTGTGTATTGCAGAGCAGATCTAGTCAGGTGAGTCATAGATAACATCAATCAGAGAAAAATAAATGATAATGGCCACATACAGACTCACTGAGACCATGGCCGGTGACTTATATCAAGATTCTGCACAAATCGTGTCATACTGTCACTATGTTGATGAGAAAAATGGAGTTTGCAGGAAAAAATTATGAAGCCCTACCACAGCAGATTTTTTTAAAAATGAGACAAACCAAAAACAATCTCCCTACTGCTGCTGCTTCAATCTATTAACAGTAGACAAAAAGTGGATCTGAAAATATTGAGGTTTTAGGGATAGAAAAGATTTCACACTGGAAATCAGATTTGATTCGGAGTCTGAAAATTAAATGCGAATCAAGCTTTGTTTTCAGATACGAAGCAGGGAATGTTTAATTGATTGGAGACAACCAGCATGTGACAGCAAACAACTACCGGAAAATTGTTTATCAGCCACCTGTTTGCGGCGTGAGACAGGTTTACGGCTCAAACATCATCCATAATATAGCCTATCGGCTAATTAGCTAAAGTGGATCAAATAACTTTTGTACGGCGCCCTATACATGCATTCCAAGCTCTTGGGAATGAATCTACACCTTACACAGGTTATTTGAGCTCCTTAAGTGAACTGAATCTGGAGCTTGTACCTCATTGGCTTAGCCTTAGGTACCAGTTCCATTCTACTAGAACTCAGCAGGATTGAACTCTTTTAACTCATTCTAAACCAAACACAACAGAATGCATGAGATACACGAAAAAATGAACAAAATGAACACAAAATAATGAAAAAAATTCAGGGAATACGGGTGGGTATTAAACGTCAGTGGGAATTTTATAGTGCAGCTGTATGCATAACGAATATAGGAAAATAAAATTAGGAATAGGGATCATTCACCTTACTAGAAAGATTGCAATCAAATAGGCAAACAAGAAAAGAAACACGAGAAGATCAAAGTAAGTTCTGTTTTCTTTCCTGAATGTAACTTCAAAGGAAAAACATGGATTTATGAGCACAAGCAAATCACTGTCAATAAAGTAGCAACATAAATATGACAATATAGAGGGATGAATTCGGGAGAAGAACGAATGGCAGCATAAATTCCACATTAAACAGAAGGACGAGCTGCAGACAATAAGTAGATTGTTTTTCAAAGTAAAGTATGACGAGAATGAAGCATCCATAAACAGAAGGACGAGCTGCAGACAATAAGTAGATTGTTTTTCAAAGTAAAGTATGACGAGAATGAAGTAATCTCCATGTTACAATTGAAATGCTCCAATGGCAGTACTTCTATTGTCCACTGAGCCTGACGCAGAATTTTTCCCACGAACAGGGAATTGGAAAATAGAAAACAAGATATAAATCTAACCACCAACAATCCTTTATCCCAGAACTAGTGGAAAATCTATGCCTTCCAAAATTATTCCGATATAAACAGTATCCTTCATATACATGAACAAAGTAAACCGCCACAATTATGACTAAATTTTTAAAGTAAAACTTATGATAGACAAAAGAAAGAACCATAAGTAAATTGACAATAAGCTCAATCCAAAGACCATGACAGAAAATCCATGTTGAAAACAACATCCATAAATCAAAGAGCAGTTATTAAAATTTTAGTCAATGAGTGCAAAATATTGTCGGTACGTTTAGTGAATTATATGATATCTTCAGAATGTATGAAATTCAATCCAGATTCCCATTTTGGCAGCCATAGATACACCATCCCATACAGCTAAAAAATATTTGCACATTTGGATCCGTCCATGATGAAAGGAATTTAAAAGAAAAATGTTATTTAAATAACAAGGGCTGATGAAACTTTTCAAAATCATTAGCTAATAATGTCAAAAATTAATTGAGTTACACTGACTATCTTCAGTCTGAGAAGATCAAAATTTCATAGAAAAATTAACAGTCAATAACGATAGCTATTGAAAACTAAAATTTGCAAGAATAAAATAGGCATTTGAAGATTCAATGACTGAATAGACCAGAGCAGAATATTTTACCTACCAACTCCAATATGTTACGGAGTCCAGAATTTGGATGTATCAACACACATGAAGAGACACATCCTCCCAAATAACTTTGAAATGTTTCAGATATTTTCCAAAGATGAATATACTAGAATTAGAGATTTTTCCACCAGCTGCAGTATTTTTAGTTAACTTCTAATGATCACTGCCTGATTATGAATTTTCACTCTTAATAATCTAATTGCAAGTAAATATGATACAACGCAGTTATCTCTAGAAACGATATCCAAGTTGCACCTTGCAAACTCAAAAAAGAAGCATGTCAAGGACCAGGTCCCAGAAGTGAAAGAGAATCAAGCTGTTCAATAAAGTGTACAGGCTGTGGTGATACAAGTGGAAACACTGCATCTTAGGGGAAGACCTCTTCTCGATCAATAAAGATAACAGGAGTCATCAACTCCAAAATATTCAATAGCTTGTACAAAATAACAACGTAAATGAATCATAACAATTTCCTCACCAGTAAAACAGGAAACTGTCAAAATTATCACAAACTAGCAACCTTCTGCAAATCAACTATAGTCTAAGACTAAAGATAACTTTCTGTTTCTACTCCTCTCAGATTTCCCATTTGAGTTCATTATTAATTCAAGTTTATTCATATTGTTAAAAAAAATCCATAGATTCACTTGCAATTGCACCTTGGTTTGAATCTTATTTGAACCACAAACAGTAAAGCATATTCAAAAAAGGTTCTATTCTAACCCCATATATTCATCATAGGATCAAAATTGAGAAAACCCTGGGTCCATCACCAGAGGACCAGATTTCAAAATATGTGCTTTCAGGAATATAAACATTGTAATATAGTAGCTTTTGGAGTCAGAAAAGAAGTTGACAAGCACTATGGTAGCTTCTAGTGTCAAAAAAGAAGATTATACCAATCATTGCCTTCCCTCCTTTCCTTATCAACCATGAAAGGACATTGTAAGTTACATTAGTCGTCCCACATAGTGAGCTTTGGGATACTTTTGCTTCAGTTGTGGCCATTGGACAAATAGCTGATCAGCAAAATGTAGCTTGTACAACAGCCAGCCACTCAAAGACAACTTTTTTACTCTTGCAATGCTTTCAACATAGAATATCATTACCCACTTAATACCAATGACCTGTTATCAAGAAAGAGAACTAATTAAATCAAAAAGTTACTCAGGCAACGATCACTGATAAAGCCATTCCAGTAAGTAATACAATACAAACTCAAGGAAGATGAAAACGTTTAAATATATGGAATGTATACTAACATGGCAACCACAGAAAACCTAAACTAGAAGTTAACCACCTTCAAACAGAATCCAGCTATGCATAAAGGGATGCAAGTGCCTGGACCATTGCACAATATCTGCCACATAACAAAAGCAAAGTAAGCTTCCAGCCAAGGTTGCTTGCAACCTCGTCAACAATTATGTTTAAAAGAAATTCTTTTAAAATATGTTCAAGTAGAGAAAAGGGAGCAAACTCTCAATAGCAACCAGTTCCTACTGCAGTTTTGATGTTTTTGTTTCTGTGAAGATGTTTATACCATAGTTACAAGACTTTGAATCGAACTCAGACTCGGCCAAGACTCATCAAATTGAAAAAACTTTGAGATATAGAGATTTTTAAGGATTTAAAGCTTTTATTATGTACTTTTCGATAAACTTTAAAGACATAATAAACTAATCAAATAGAGCCACTTTGACCACATATGCAATTATACATCAATGTAATGATTATGAAATAACTTGCACAATATAAGAATATAATATAAAATATGCTGCAAGTACTTGATAATCACTGAGAATAACAAACCACTTCAAGGGGGAAAACCTCCAAATATCTCCAATGAGAACACAATTTACAATATGATGATGAAATAAGACTCGCAACCTCCTATAAATACCTTATTTACACCTAGGATATCACCCAAGCCAACTTAGATAACCCTATATAAGCCGATAATATGACTTAATTAAGAGTTAAGATAGCCACAAGCTGACTATTCATAACCCGATGTACTCTAATATTAAGGGTGTAGCAATCAATCACATGAATACAAAAGCAGATTTTAGATGAAGGAAACAATATTTTTAATTATATAATATTATAAGTATTGTCAAGTATATACAAAACTCATGGATTATGAAATCCATGGCATCAAAAGAAAATATTAAAAACTAGAAGCATAACTATGGCTTAGAAGAGCCTACACCACTCGCTCCAACATCCATAGTTATAAAGCAAGTCCTTTGTGGGTGTCTAAAATAGGGTTCTCGATAATGATGCAGCCATGATATCTATCTATGTGTGTGTTACACCAACATCCAAAGTGGTTTCTTGTGCTATATCCTCTTCCTCTAGCATGGCTACTACCTTTGTCTCTAGATCTACTTGATCAACTCATGCAAGGTCATCGTCATTGAAGACAGGATCCTCAACCTCAATGACCTAATCTAACTATGAATCAACCTCTCTAGAGTGGTGAGAGATAAGTCACCATGCACTATTTGCTTGTGAAGGAGGTGAAAGTTGTAATGAACATAAACAAGATCATTCAACTTTTGCATCAACAACTTGTTCCACCTCTTAGAGTGTATCTACTGAAAAATACTCCAATTGTGCTTGTTGCATCCTAAAGTATTGTATGTTTGGTTCAACATGCAAATTTCAATTCTCATAATATTCTGAACTTAGCACCAAACCTGTCCCACCATGCATATGAAATGAAAAAAAAAAATTCAATCTCATTGTCCAACTTCAAGTTTCTACATTAACGTAAAAAAGTAAAAGTTTTGAACTTTAAGTATGCCCTTAACAGACTTTTACCTCACTACAATGTCATCCAAGTTGCCTTACAAATATATCATGCAAAGAGGTCGCCTTGCACAAGACTGTAGATCTCAATCTCATAGACAATCTTTGCTCCAAGCTAAGGATCAATCAAATTCTATCTCTCTATAACTGTGTAGAGCCTACTCAAAACCTCTTCGTCTGCCATGAAATTTGGGAAGAATTGGAATGTTAGATTCATGAAATAGGTAGTTGTATGTAAGGGCCTATGAAGTTGATGGTGCCATTGCCAATCAATGATGTCCCACATGAGACAATATTTATCCTCAACCCCACCATAAATGGACCTAATGGCCTCCTTGGCCTTAGCCATGCCCTCATATACATAGCCTATTGCAGGCTTCTCCCCATCAACAACTCAAAGGAGGATGACTAAAAACTTTATAAATTGCAAAATAAGGTAACGTAAAAATTAGAATTGTCAACAAATAAAAGTCTTATAATTGATAAACTAATAAAATAAACAAAAATTGAATGTAAATATGAATTTACATCTACAATCTCTTTTGTTGAAAGCTAAAAATTGTGCTCATTGAAAACCCAATCAACCACATCAACCTTTGAATTGGTCTTAGCAAAAAAAAATGTAGACCGCTCATCACTAACAAACATGCACCTTAAGGCAAACTTTGACTAAAGTAAAGATTGCATCTCGATAAGGTCATTACAAAGCAAGTAATTCCAAGACAAGCCAACCCCTTGTCTATATACTTTCCCATCGAATTGAGGGCCCAAGCAAGGTTAAATATGTATTTGCAAATGTTTTTACCATGCTCCACACATGCTTTGATCCATGAGATTTTGCCAAGATCCTTCAATATGAAGTCAAAGCAATGTGCAATACAAAGAATCCAAAATAAGGATGGGTCTCTATCTATGAGAAGTTTGTCTACACTAACATAATTTGTTCCATGAGTTGTAACTATTTGCACAACGTGCTCCTCACCCACCTCGGCCACGACTTCCTTCAAAACTCAAAAAGAAATTCAACATTTCTTGTGTTTCTTGAAGTGTCAATTGATTTCAAGAAAATTGTGCCACCTAGGGAAAAAATAAGGTGATTTGAAATATTAATGTTAATCACTAATGTAGAAGTTTGAAATCTTAATCACTAAACCAATAGATTTCAAAATATAAATGGTACTCAAGGAAGAAGAAAAGAATATTAGCAATTTTTTATTCCCCCTATACGTACAACCATCAGTCATGATTGTGCAACCTTTCTTCTTCCATATCTCACACTACTCAATTTTGACATTCAAATCAACCACCTATTGAGTCAAATAGAATATTCTATCTCCTCATTATTCAGGTTTTTGACCCCACTTCACAAACAACAATGGCATCCACCATATTTTGCCATTAATCACTTCCGAAACCATTAATCGTTTCATCTTGCATTACCAGAGGGCATCCTATCTGAAGCAATAGAGGGTGGAGGAGTTTGTATGTCGCCATTATTCTACTGCAGATTCCAAAACTTTTTCTGCTATTTGCGGTACCGACAATTTCATGAAACCCTAACCTTAGCAACCATGGGCGGTTTTTCTTATCTAATTCTTGCTGAATTCCTTGAGACTGCTCATTTGGTAGTCAAGGTTAAGAGGAAAGGGGGATATCTTGTGCAGTCCAAAGGTTCATTCTAGTACCCTTGCGAGATTTTGACCAAGCCCATTTCACAGATTTGTGTGGGCCCTAAAATGAGGCTAAAAATGGAGGCATAGAGAGCAAGTGGGGCTCACATAGAGTTTTTGGATGACAATCAAACAAACCCAACCCTCATTTCAATGAAAGAAAATAATGACACTAATTTGGTTGGAGACAAGGTCGCCGAACCCACCAAGACAACTAAGGAAGGAGAAGATGTTGATAAATGGAGGAACAACAATGTGACGATTCAGGTAAAACAATAGAATTTATGCTTCTTGATGATGTGGTTGATTGCATAGTTGAATGTCAGCATAGATCTGTTATTTTGTTCTTTCTAAGAGGAA
>VDFB02346479.1:0-14165 GCA_007258455.2 Sequoia sempervirens
TGCCTCCATCTCAAGGATTGCTTTTACCTTTTCTGGATCAACTTCAATAACTCTCATTGACACTATATATCCAAGAAATTTTCCTAATTATATGCTGAAGATGCACTTTTTTGGATTTAATCAAACCTTATATTCTTCTAGCCTATCAAAAATATTTCTCAAAGTTGCTATGTGATCCTTCCTCTTTTTGGATTTGGCTAATATGTCATCAACATAATCTTTGACAGTTTTATGGATCATGTCATGGAAGATTAAAGTCATGGCTCTTTGGTATGTTGCTCCTACATTCTTCAAGCCAAATGGCATCATATTCCACTAGTAATTCCCCCATGGACAAGTGAAGGCAGTTTTGTGTTGGTTTTCTTTAGCAATCATTATCTGGTTGTATCCTGAGAAACCATCCATCAAGGAAATCATTTCATGTCCTTCTATCATGTCTATGATCATGTCAATGTTGGGCAACGAGAAATCATCTTTTTGACATGCTTTGTTTAAGTCCTTGAAATCTATGCAGATTCTGATGCACCCATTAGGTTTTGAGACAGGTACCAGGTTTGACACCCATTCTGGATAATCTATTGGTCGAATGAATCTTGCATCCAATAGCTTCTTTAGTTCCATTTTGACTACCAAGGTGATCTGAGGGTGCATTTTCCTGAGCTTTTGTCTAACGGGCTTTGCTTGAAAGTATGCTGCTAGGTGATGAACTACAATTTCTAGATTGAGCCCTAGCATGTCTGCATAGCTCCATGCAAAGTTAACTTCTCTCTCTCTCAAGAAGGATGCTAGGAGCTCTTATTATTCTAATAGTAATGAATCTACATAGAATGTGATGTGTGGGGTCTCCTCTATTCCTAGATTAATTGGATTGCACTTTTCTACTAGGAATACTGATTTTTCCCCGTCAAGAGCTCTAAAAGGAAGATTGAATCGCCCATCCTGAGGTGCCTTGGAGAGATTTTCACCATTGTATGTGTCCCCTCTTTTAATTTTTTCTTGTCAGAGAGTGCCATAGTTGTGTTTTCACTCAAGGAATTAGATATTATTCTTAGTTTTTCACTTTTACGACTAAGGGATTCAATCGTTTCCCCATAATAGGCATGTGTATCTAGCTCAATGATGAACCCTACTTTGTGATCCCCATATGGAATGTTATCCTGTAGTCCCATGAATTCTAAGAGTCCATCAACATTTTTGAATATGTCAAGAACTAGTGGTCCTCGTTGGTCATAATTGATGAGTTGGGGGTAAACTAAGAAGATTTCATGATTTTGATGCTCTGACTCAAAGGATAAGGTGCTAATGATGAGAAGGGGGGTGGTCCTTGAAGAGCCTATAGGTTGGAAGTATGGGATCTCACTGTCACTACTACTGCATATTAGTTATGTCAACATGAAGTTGTCTATCACTCACTAGATACTCTGCAAGTGAAGTTCATGGCTTATTGTTGAGGAGGATTATTGACATTTCTAACTAGAGGACTTCAACCACATATGGTTATACTCAGATGGGTACATCCAAGGCCAATATTTCTCATTCCCATCACCACAATGATAGGTATTATAAGCTCATTGTCATTTTTCCTAAGTCTTTGCTCATCATACCTCCCATTGCAAGAATCATTTTAGACATCTGTCATTGGCCCATTAGTAGATTGTTGTTGGTCTATTATCTTGCAGGCAGAGCGAGAGATCAGCCTCCTCATGGTTTCTACCAAGAGATCTCCCAAGTTCTGAATTTCAGATATTCTTAGATGTTTGAGATGTGGATGTTTCATTTAATTGCAAACGTCTCTTGGTGATTCGAGATTGCAGTAACTTCCTACCAAATCATTTTTGGGAATCACAGTAGTTTCCATAACCATTATTCGATGATAATTTGATCAGCAGATGGTGGGGAATGGTGGCGGTGGGTATCTCTATTACAGAAGTGGAAGCAAGAGTGGCTAGATCAATGTACGGTGTTGATGGGCCTTCATCATTTTTGGGCACTTGAGGGATTTTGTAGTATTTTTCCTCAAGGCTCTTGCAGCAGGAGAATGGTTTAGGATCTCCATGGATGGTGACCTCTTGTCCATAATATGTGAATTTGAAACATTGATAGAAAGTTGATGTAACCGCTTTCATTGCATGGATAAGTCAAGGTCCAGGACCTGACAAGTGGTTTCCATGATAGCTAGCCCTACTTGAATAGGGATTCTAATTGTGCCTTGGGACACTCTTTCCTTATCATCATATGCTTTGATTGTAATACCTTTTCCTTTGTCAATGGAATCCTCAAAGATTTTTAACTTCTTAATGAGCTTGAGGGAACAAATATTCAAGCTTGGACCTCTATCCACCAAGACTCGCTTGAATTTAATTTTCTACACTAGGACCTCTAAATGGAGTGATGCGTTGGAGTAATCAATGATGTGATTTGCAGGATGTTTTGAGTGATGTTTTGAAATGAGGGGGTAGATGAAATAGGGATGGTAGATGTGATTGGAGTCATGACTCTAGAGGATGGTTCCATAATAGTGCTCACGTCAAAATTAGAGGGGATTTTAACCCCTTGCTTTGATAATTCAAGCATGTATAGTGAGGGATTGATTATCATCATTATGTTGATAATCTTATGATTTTCTGGATTTTGAATTATTTCAGTGATTTATTCATGTGAAATTCCAAAGGGATTATTGGTGAGATCCTCCATTTGGACACCTTCCTCCTGATGGTCTTGCAAAAATGGAGGGAGGTTAATCGTGAGATTTCCAGATCCAATGGGATTTATTTTGGGAGCAGTTTGAATTAAGTCACTTGAAGTAGATGTTTCTTTGTTGGATTCCATGTTCCTCTTGTGTTGTGATCTATTTTTCACCATAAAATAGGGATCAATCTTCAAGAATGTGGAAGGTAAATTCTCTAATTCTTTGGATTGATCTAACTTTAGGTACAAAAGAGAATTTTTTAGGATGATTTAAGGATCAAAGGGTGATAATGATTTGGATGAAAGATGCATGTTTGATGGATGATTGGAACTCTTGAGAAAATCTTAAAGGGATATGTTAAAATTTAGGACTTGATTTAGGATTGATTTGTTTTGGATTCAGATTTCAGTGGACTCATAAACTCTAAGAAGTTGGATGTTGTCCTAGAGTTAAATCATTCACAAGATGATAATTTTCTAGGTGTGAGAGGAAGGATTCATCTAATCACTCCTATCCAAACAAGGTGATATTGATAATGAACTCCTAAACCACAAAATGTTGGATGTTTATCAAGGGATGAATTTTTTCACAAGTTTTGATAATTTGATCAAATATGTGGAGAAGGATCCATCTACACACATTCAACCAAACAAGGTGATTTTGGATTGATTTCAAATGATTTTCCCAAAGTATAACATGAAGGATTTTTGCAATATTTTCAAAGAGTTGATGATGAGATTATTTTGAGTTGATGTTCAAGGATGGATGAAGCTTTTGATCTTGATCATAGGATGTACCTAAAAAGTAACTTGTTTACTAGACCTCAGTATTGAAGAACATACAATAATTCTAAGGACCTATATAACTAAGAATTGGTTCAAACTGAGCATACATTTTGAGATTGTTCAAAGGAATGAGTCTATAAAACCTTGTGAATTTTTGGCTTATTTTGATATGTTTCCTTTGATTGCACTTCCTAATGTATTTCTTGATGACCTTTTGAGTGTGACTCCTAAATTTTGAACTTTGATTCAAGGAATTTCATTTTAGGATTTTGAATTTCTTCAAAATTATGAGGAATTAACACATGCGAGAGCCAATTTTTTTATCTTTGCTTAGTGATTTCATTTTACCACAAACAATTCTTGATTAGGTTTTCAAACTAGATGTCTAATGTCTAAATTTCTTCTCATTTCACAAGGTATATTATGCGAAACTTTGATGAAATTAAGGCAAGGGTTACCTATGTTTAACTTTATTGAGAAAATTAAGATATAATCCAAGTGTTTAGAAACCTATAAGGATGATAATCTCAAGGGAAAGCAATAACACATGAATTCAGTCAATTGTATTTGCCTTTAAAGGGTTTGAAATTTTGATGATGATGTTAACTATTTTTTTTCAAATGTTTTCGAACAAGCAAAGCGTTTTGTAATGAAGAATAAGCACAATCCTATGGATGTGAAAGACAATATTTGTTGAGTCCCCACTTGGAAAAGTACAACTATGCTTATCTTTAGAATGGTTAGATGTTGACCCTGCGGCTCTCCATGACACTCACTTATACTGGGCAGCTGCATCAAGACCCATGAAAATCCCATGGCATGCTTTCCATTTCTACTAAAGAGTATAAAGTGTAAGGAAGTTTCTGCATGACCAATTCAGGGATTTTGGAAATTCTAAAACAAGGGTTTTAGTTCAAACTTGTCATTAAGTAGAGTTGACCCGGGTGGCTAGAGACCATTGTTGCCCTTCTCGTTGAAGTCAACCATGTGATATTGGCGTTTATTCCAATACCCACATTTATATCCTAGTTGGAAATACTCTTGGATTTAGAGTGTTATCGGTTGAGTCATTCCCTTGGGTGAGTACTTTTTCCCCAAGGAAAGCCCTCTAAGACAAACAAAAGCGAGTAAACATATTCATAGTTCGATCAACCTTCACTTAGAAACAAAGGGAGAACACATGCAATAAGTTTAATCACACTCGCAAAGTGTTTTGTTCAATTTTAAACCAAAAAATGAAGTGTGGAGCTGATTACTTTATCTCAACCTAAGATCACAAAAAAGGCCTTTTGATTCTCAAGATCGTTGTAAAGCACGAGACAAGCGCATATGTCCTTTTCGATGATGTTAGTTTAAGTAAGAAATCACAAAAACAAAGTTGCACATGTTTGTTTTAAGTCCACAAAGCAATGATTTTGATTCATTTTAAAGCTCCAAAATGAGATATGAAAGTTGTTTTGTTCACTTGTTACCCTCAAATGAAATCTAGTCAATTTTTGTAAAGTTCATTTTAACCCCCTTTGCAAGGAAAATTGAAAGCTTTTGAAATGTTCGTTTTAAAGCCCAAAACCAAATGAGTTAGCCTAAAATAGAAAATTAAGACATAAGATGGAATCTCCAAGCATTAAAAAAAAATTGAGTTTCAAGTTTGATGCTCAATTTATATCCAATTTCCTTTGAAGATCTCTTGTAAGCTCCTTGTGCAACGAAATGCTCCTCGTTTTTCCTTATTCCTTCCTCGTTTTCCTTTTGCTTTCCTCTTTTTCCTTTCTCTTTCCTTGTTTTCCTTTCGCTTTCCTTGCTTTCCTATGAAAAACAATCATCCAATAATTTTTTTAATTAAAATCATTTTAAACATTAACTTCAAACACTAAAATGATTTTAAATAGAAAAAATACTAATGATTGTGAACTTTAAGAATAAAAGAAAATAATGTAGCATTAATAAGAGTCATGCTTTCCAATGAATTTTCATAATATCAAAGCATTTAGCTAAAATATTTGGTCATCAACTAAGAAAAATAAATAAATGAATAAATCAGACCATTTAATGTAGTTAGCTAAAGATTTTTCCGACAAGTAAAGATTTGATTGATTCCTTCTTTTTTTTTGAATTTTCCTACAAAAAATCTTAAATGAGTAACGCCAAGTAGCAAAGGTACAAGATTTAATGTATTAAATTATACTTTATTATGCAAGCATCACACCTTCCAAAGCATAGATCTTTAAGCAAAAGTCGTTCCCTCCAAAACATAGATCTTTTGCTGGACTTCCAAATAAATATTTCACACGAAATCACTATCTTTCATACCAAATTGTTACTTATTGATAATTATATATGGGGTAATAACTACAGTTCTGATTGGGCTACCAAATGGGCTACCCCAAATACTATTAATACAGTGAATCCTCACCTGATCTTTGTTTCTTTTCACAGTCCCCTCATTCATAAAGGAAATAAAGAGGTACTCACCAACTAGCACGTTAGCTTCACCAACTTAAATCCTTAAAATATTTTCAGTGCATTGAAATTCAATACATGCTATTTTATCACCTAGCTACTGTTGCATCATCGACATCATCCTTACTTTTAAGATTGATGACTAGTCTTTTCTTGACAATTTTACATGGCTGACTCCAATACAGAAATATGGAAAGAGAAAAAGAAAAAAGAGATCAGTTTCTAATGTTAGCAGATTGGAGAATGACGTAATTTTTTGAACAAGTAGCTATTAGATGAGTGCATTAATGATTTTTCTTTTTTTATAGCCAACAGCTGCTATTCTCCTAGTCCATCTGAAATGCTCATAATCCCAACGCCTTTGACTCATCTGCTCCATTCTAACATTATACGCCATCATCTAGTATACCTTTGAAATGCAATAAAGACAAATGTGACTTCAATTATATGTGAACTCATAGTTGTTTCACCATGCCTGTGGTTGTAGAAATTCTTTCTTTCCCTTCAACCAAACCATACTCCTTTATCATTTCCCATATACTAACAAACATTACACAAGTTTATTGTCTTACACCTTAGCCCGAATTCTTTTTTTTCTTTCTTTTTGATTGGAGATTCTTTCAAAATGTATTACCTTTTGGGCCTGCGTATACCTTCGTTACGTAGGACTTGTACAGACTGCGTATGTAAATGAGTATGTCTACATAATCCTATGTATGCCTGTGTATGCCCACATACTCCTCTGTATGCTTGTGTATGCCCACGTATGTGTCTGTTAATCCATAGCTTGTGATCTGAAGAGGTTTTTACACAAGGAAAGAGGCGCTATGACAAGAAATAATATGAAAGTCAAACTAAGCCTATCTTCCACAAAAAGGTTAAGACCATGATGAATATTGTGTTAAGGCTATAGTGTTAATCATGCAAACATGTTTTCCAACATCCAATCAAACAATGCAAAATTTTTGAGATTAGCAAAGATAAGGAAGGAAAGGGCACTTCTTTATTTTAGGTGCATCCAGTTGCTAATTAATGTTGAAATGATTCAATCAACCTAACTAATATATGCAAGCGACATGTATGATGCAGTTTATCAATTGTCATGATCAATAGTTTACTTTTCATTATCAAATTAGTGAAGCCTCTAGAAAACTATGATAGCCAACATTTTTTGAAAATTAATTTGTAGCGTAATAGGAAATAACTTCTGAGTTTTTACAATAAAGGAAACCTGGATTGTTCTTTCCTTGGCAGATTTTGAACTGAGTTGTGAAATGAAATAGAATGTGTTATATTCTGCTAGATTAAAAATGTAGTGTGATTGCAATCGTCCAAAGGAGGACCATACAAAGATTGCAAAAGAATTAAATCTGAGAGACTGGAAATGCCCAAAATGCAACACCCTGACTTTTAGAAGAGATATGACATACTTCAAGTGTGATTGTAAGCATTCAAAGAAGACTAGAAAAGAAAATTCAAAACAACTAAATCTAGCATACTAGAAATCTGCATCCCATAATATGTGTACCTCAAGAAGCATATGTGAGCTTTCATACGTAATATTTTTATGTGAGATAAATGCACAAACCTAGGATAGAAAACATGGACTTTTCTTTTTTTCTAGAATGGCCTAAAAGGAATATTTGAATTCTTCGAATTGAGTGAGTGGTATGCCTTTAATGCATCTACAAATGCACTAGAAATATAGAAGAATAAGATGAGTAGTGAACATTTAAAGTAATATATCACAGATATCAAACCTTAGTAATGGATATGTAAATCCCCGACAGTGCAAAGAAATTAACAAATTGAATCAAATCTATTTCCTACAACAAAACACAAAAGGTCAAACGAGCCCTCCTTCTAGCGCGACATGTGGGCATCTATAAAATCTGCATACCTATTAAACTTCATGACAAAGGTTAGTGCATGCAAATTTTCTAAATACTCCTATGAAATAATGCATGATTCCTCTCAAACAAGATAACAAAAATAAAACTACATATAAGCATGAAAGAGACATGATGCACACCTATTCCATATTGGATTGGTATCACTTGTGAGAAATGACCCTTTCCCAATCCTTGACAAACCCAAATGATGAATATTGTTGAAGATGGAGTGAAATGGGAAAAAATAGTTCTCAATTGAAGAGAGTAACTTTGCATAAGATTTTGGATGGATTGTTGAAGAATGAAGCTTCTACTTATAGACTCTCAAGTTGAAAGAGTTCTCAAAAGAGAGTAATGTGGGACAAAGATTTAGCCAATGAGAAGGAGCCACTTGTCACCTTGTGAATGGATGGAGGATGTGCAAGTTTTGGTCAATGTGCCAATAAATGAGATTGGTTGGTTTTTTCAAATTCAAATTTGGCTTGTTGGAGGGAGAAAAAGAGACTTAAATGCCAAGTGGGGGACATGTCAGAGGGGATTTATTGCCACGTTGGAAGGGACATGTCAAGTTGTTTTCAAATTCAAACTTGAGGAATATTCTCTAAAGATGCCTTGTTGAGGGAAAATGAGGAATTTATAAATGAATTAATTGATTTATTTGTGCAAGTGGGAAAAGCTAGAGGATGTGATGGGTGATTAGATTAGATTAATCAGGATTAAATTAATTTAGGATGATGATTAGGTGATTTTGACCCTTTTGACTTAGATACTTTGATTTATTTAAATCAAAAGGGATGGAATATGAATTTTGGATTTAATTAAGTAAAGTTTGGTTTATTTAATTAAAAGGATGATGTGAGCTAAAGGTTAATCAATTTGAAGGAGATGAACTTAGGAAATGATTTATAAAAGATGGAATGTTAGGATTTGATTAAAATTGATTTATTTAATCAAATGAGGTAATGATAGGCTTAAATTAAATAAAGTTAATTTATTCAATTTAAATGGATGGTCCTTAGAGATTGAATTAAATGAACCTGATTTACCTGATGAATGGATCTAATGAACTTGATTTATTTAATGAGTGGATGAATGTGATGCTAATTTCGTATGTCTACGGTAGATTATTATCCTTTCATCCTTGTCATTAAATATGTTGCATTGAAAAGTCAATGGGAGTGAGTTGAGGTGGGTATAAATATCCTGAAGAAAATACTACATATTGAACTAGTCTATGATTTCAAATGGGTAGGTAATTTTATAAATTATGTGCAAACACATGGTGATGAATAGCTATTTATCTTAAAAAATTTCCCTTCCCTAGTTTGAAACATGTCTTGTCATTAGGTTTTTGAAATCATACACATGATGTTGGGTGTATTGAAAGTGGAAGGCTAAATTTTCAAAACCATCTATGAGTCTATGTTTTTTGCTCTGAATCTTGGGCCTTTTGAAGTCATGGGTTTTTCACATGGTGGGTTGGTTATAGGCTTCATGAAATATATCTGAACCATCCATGGATGGGTTTATTTTTATTTTCTACTACTATTTATTTTTTTCTATTTAGGAATCTCCAAACTTGAGGGAAGAACACATCCCCATCCATTATGTATATTTGTATCTTTAAAATTTATTACTGCTACATTATTAATACTAAAAATTTTGGCCTATAGCCTTTTATCTAAAACTAAATAAAATAGCTAAAATAGAATTCAAACATTTAGAGTTACTTTAGTAATTTATCAATTTGAAACTATCCACCACTAAAAAAATAACATATGAAGTTATCATCATTTTGTACCTCCTCACTACTTTTTTTGAAATCCTTTCATTTTTACATAGATGATTAAATATAGTTTATTTTACTAAGTATGGCTAATAAATATTAAACTCTCTCAAATAGAAAATTTCACTAGCATAGGCCAAGTATTATTCATTTCAAAAAGCAATTTTCTACAAGAATACATTTATATGGAATAACATTTTAAGTGAATTAAAGTTACATCTAATCTCTAATATATTACACTATGTGTTATGTCACATGCCTTTTATCTTAAATGACGTATAAATTTGACTCAATTAGGCTTGTTAAATCCTTCTCTTCTTATTTTAAATTCTATAATATAACTACACCAAAGATTTATAGAAGCTTTCACCTTTTGGACTATAAGTACTTACCCTATTGGAGACAAATTTGTCAAAAAATGAAAATTGTAAACACAATTCCTATGGTTTACCCTGTTATCATCCATATATACTATTTGTTTGGCGTTCTCTTCAATCAAGGCAACAACTATTGTAATTTGGGTCAGAAGTATTTGATGAAATTCCTCATTTATTTTTATGTTTTTATCTTTAGCTCCAAATCAATAAGCTTGTTGCCATTTTAATTTTAATTATTTTTATTTCTAGTCAAATCTACATTTATTTTTCTTCTAAATGCTTGATATATTGTATTTTCCTTAAGGGTAAGTGCACCAAGATGGTTCCCAAAAAGGGGGCTTAAGTGGCCACTTTTTCTTAGAAATCGAGGAAAAGTTGACCTTGGACGAAATTGAGGATAGTTTACTCTCAAAATTTTGAGATGGAAAGAAACAAGGATCGAAGTGCTCCGAGTCTACTTTCTAAACTACTAATTTATTTTGAAAATGGCTGAGATTAAGGGGTTCAAAAGAGGGACGTACACAAATTGGTTTTGTTTTTTGTCAAAAAAACATAACATAGCAACTCTTGTATGACCCTAACACGGCGAACTTTTTTGTAGTATTTTTAAAATTGCTATAGTCAGAAGTTAGCTAAGAGTATCTAGTTGATGGACAATATTTTTGATAATTTTTTAATGAATATTTGAGTTTTTACTAATTTTTTAAGTGGGCACTTCTGAAAGCAAAATTTGGACGTGCTCCCCTAAAATTTTGGAAATAATTGATTTTTTTTTTTCTTTTTATTTTAAAATTGTAGAATGGAGTCTAGTTTCTAGAAATGTAATTTATTTGAAAATTTGGTGAACGATTAATTTATAAAAAAAAATACCAAACATTGCTTTTTGGCAAAAAACAGACATACAAACAAAATAAATTATGGATGAAATGCATAACATTGTCAAAAAGTGAAAAAAATTACATCGTTGGATAGCTAAGAGAGAACCTAACATTACCCATGTTTTTTATTTTGTCGATATTGAACTAGATACAATCTTGATGGTGAGCATGGACCCGATTATGTGGAAAATTATAGAATTTGCAAAAACACATCTTTGGCCTTGTTGGGAATGCCCTCCAAGCCTTTGGGTTGGTATTCCAAGACAAATAATTTCACGTTTTTTATTTTTTTTAAATGTGAAATAACCCGAGCGTGTTATAACTCACTCACGATATAACGCGAGAGCGTTTTTTAAAACTTTTTTCAAAAGTGGCCAGAAAATTGGTACCCAACTTCATGCACCTACCCTTGAGAGAAACAAGGAAAAGCTATTTAGAAAAGAGAAATAACAATGAATTATATAATTGATAAAATAGATTTGATATAAAGTAGAGATGAATGGAAAATGTTAGTGAGTGGGAATGTCAACCTTTGTTAGCCACTAACACATGGTGAGACCTTGTTGATTTTGTGGAATTTATTGGTCTATGATGGTATTCTCAAATTTTAAATTTTCTATTACAATATTAACATAACAAAAGAATGAAGGGAATGATGAATGAACAATGCTTGCTACAACTCACCACCCTTAAGTGGCTTCCCTTTGAGGACTAAATTCAAACACATCTCTCCAAGGAATTCGATCTTACTTTTCTTGATTGATATGGATGCTTGAAATGCTTGGCTTCTTTAGGATCACCATTGCATATTATCCTTCATAAGATGGCATGACCACACATAAACTTAGACATGATGTTAGAATCTTGATTGCTCCAATAAATGACTGATAAATCTTCTATTGAATTATCTTGACAATGATATTTTCCCTCATTAAACTTCTTCTTAATGTCACTTATATTTCAAGTTCGATAAAAGACTATGTATCTTTTGGTGTTTATCTAATTTTAAAAAAATTAGATTCCAAAATATGAAAATTGCAACTTGAATTTGAATCATTAAAATTCCACTAGAAACATATTTTAAAATGGGCCTTGGCACTTAAAGGGGACCCATTCACTTATGGGTGAATGGTCCCTAACCTATAAGTCTAGGACACACATACTCTGTGGTAATTTAATTATTTATTACATTAATTTAACGTTGGGTTTCAATTTCAAAGACAAGAAAAATAATGATTTGGAATCCACAATTTGGTAAATTAGAATCTTAATTAAGTCTAATAAATTAAGGGACCCAAACATAATGTGAAATTGTAAAGGTATACAATTTCCTACACTACACATAATATTCATATGACTATTAACATAAGAATATTTGTGATTTGAGATTCAATGCCTCTACAAGTTTTTGCTACTCCTTTTCTAGCTCTCTCTATTAGTTTTGATGGCTATGAATCATTAGAGTCTCTACCAAACCATAATATATGGAATGAAGGTAAATGTAATGGTGATCATGTTCATTCTATGTGCATACTCCCCAACCATTTGACAATACCTTACTTATTGATTCCATGGTGAAGGGATTTGGCCCCAAATTTTCCCCAGTCTACTAGGCCTCATCACTCATGAGGGGAGTGGAGGAAAGGTCAATGGTGGCTAGCCATCCAAAAAAAAATGCTTCAAAACCATCATCTAGTCAATCTCCCCCATGACACTTAAATTCAACACTATTCCATTAAATTTCATGAAGAATCTTCATCATGATGCCCTAGATGTGTCGAGGCACTACAAGCATGCTAGACCTCCTACACTTCTTGGAGATGCTCTTCCCAAACCACTCTCTCATCACACTAGTTTTTATGAGAGCCCTCATTTCTCTATTCATCTTTCATCATCTATCATAGAGATTTTTTTTGGGAAATATTGCATGTGGAAAAGAGGAATACATACTAGCCCATGCCCTTATTTAAAAATTTATGAAGGTATGGCCAAAGCTTAGTGATCTCCATTCTAGGATAAGCTCAAACTTGAAAGATTACTTAGAGGATGAAATCAGCATATACCCTTGTACAAATGGATTTTCATCCTAGAATTTGAATCTATGAAAGGCAAAGATATGATTCTAAATACTACTCCATTGTTCTTACAAGGTGATTTCCTATGCATAAAGGATTGGTTGTCTTCATTCAACTTGTGTACAAAGAAATTCTCTACTAATTATTTATGGATAAATTATGAGAATTCAAACTTTTCTTGATTATGCATCAAAATTGATGTTTCAAAAGACCTTCCAATTGATATTTTCCTCACAATAGGAAACAAGCACTAGTGTCAGCCAATAGATTATAAAAAAAATCCTTTAGCTGCAAAAAATATTTCCAATAGAACATGCCAATGCTTGATGTGGAAGGGGTCATGGTATGGAGAGGTCTAATGCTTCCCCTAATTATAGACCCTCTTAGTGGGTGAAGGTATATTGTAGCCACTATCTTATCTCACCCTCAATGCATAGTATTGCCTCTCCTCCCCCAACTCTTTATAGAAAGACTCCATTTTTTCCCCCTCTCTCTCTTGTTGTTGTGCATGATAACTCTAAAGAGATTATACCTATTAAGAAGATAAAATATCCATTCAAGGATTCTTCTCCACTCTCTTTTGAGAAATAAAATTTTTAATGCAAGAACTCTAAGTTTTCAATTGTATTGTTGGCCACACTAGCTGCAAGTAATAATGGAAAGTATTTGAATGAGGAAACTTTCAATGGACTGCATCTCCCCTAAAATAAAACAAGAGTGGATAAATGTGAAGAGGAAGAAAGTACTTTCATTATGACCAAAATGGGTAGTGACCTTATGTTGCTCAAAGAAAAAATAAAAACTAGATATATAATTGGATGACACACCCATTCAAGGATAATGAAAGTTTTGTTATTGGAATCTAATTTATCAGAGTTTCCCCCCCCTTTGGTAGCACTTGCTGATAAAAAAAAATATAACATAAGAATATTTTTTGTTAAAATTTTAGAAATATCATTGATGCTTTATTGGTGATAACTAATAATGTTATAATCATGCTAGTTACATTACCATTGTATTAGTAAGGGGGAAATAATTTTCATTGATTAATTTTTATTTCATGATCATTGAAAGTTGAGGTTTTCTAGTGGTTGGATAAGGAGAGACAAAATAAAACATAAATCTATCAATGTTCTACTTGCTTATAGGTGAAACTAAAGGTACATGCTTCATAATTAACAAATTTATACTTTTTAATTAATATTGGCATAGAAGTAATTCTA
>VDFB02346480.1:0-42642 GCA_007258455.2 Sequoia sempervirens
TGAGTTTCTCTTCCTGTTCGTGATGGCGGGATCTTCTTGTTTGAGAAGTTTGTGTGGTTCTCTGGAGTTGTTCTTCTCATTCTTCATTGTAACTATGGATCTATGTGTATAATTGTAATACCTCATTTGTATCGAGGTGAACCTTTGTGGTGTAATTGTAATAATATTTATGATCTATTCATTATTGGATTTAATGGTATTGTATATGTGGAATTATGTTTAATACATTTTTATGTGTCAGATTTATCTTAAATGGTTTAATGCTTTGTTGTAAGTTGTATCTTGAGTTAAAATTTATATGCTATGGTTGGTTAAATTTTATAACTAATGGTGTTCACATATAGACGCGTTGCGTAGCCTAGAGGATGTATGTGGCTAGAGTAGGTTACTTTACTCATCTTGTTTTAACTTTAAAAAAAAATTATTTGTGCTTTCGTAGTATTGCATCGTCCTCTAGGTTACGGGATGGGGTTTTACATAAACCATCTTAAATATAAAATATTAGCACTTGGATTCCATATTTCTTGTATTTTTTTTGGTGATCTAGGCTTCTTGAGTATATTTTTTCTAAATAGGAGACAATGTGTTGACATTTATGGGATGTGATAGCATCCCACAAAAAATCATGAACTTAATGGTTGTTTGAGTGTTACTTTCCACTTCTCACTGGTAGTCAAGGAAGTAACGACTCTACATGTGAGTCTGAACCACATCTTGACTTAAAACATCACATTTTGGTTCTCAAGAAAGATATTTTTTCACTTATATGTTTTCACTTTGACAATCTAGGAAAAATCTTTATCATCTTCAAAACCAACAATCTATTTAACCATAACAACACTCAACATGTGAATTCGTTTCATAATTTCATGTAATATCTTTGGGGGATTGTAGTGAATAGTAGAAACAAGGAAATAGAAATCTTCTAGGAATTTTTTCTGAAATATTTCAACTGATTTTGTTCTTGAAATATTGTTCCCTTTCTTCTTATTTTTGTTTCAAATATTGTTCCCTTTCTTTTTATTTTTGTTTCTCATTTTTTATTTTATAAAATCCTAAGCATTAGTATTGTGTGTTTAGGATTGTTCGCATCTTATATATATTTGTTTTTTAATTCAAAGAATTTTTATTTCCTACATCAAAATATATAAAATGTCTATGTTGTTAGTGGATTTTGAAAGACCAAAATGGGGTTTTTAATGAGGAAATCTCAACAAAAGCTACCAAAAATCATTTTTTCCTTCTTTTTATTGTTTGTGTATTTTTTGGAGAAGAAGTTTCATCTAGTGACATCCTCTCCAAACTTTCTTTTTATATGTAAATTCCTTTCCTTGTACTATTCAAGTAGTTATTTTCATTACTCCAAATTTTTTTGTACTTTAAAATCAGGTCTTTGAGTATGTATAGGATCATCATGGAAAAAATAGGCCCTTAAGTGGTGAAAAATTTAGAAAAATTAGAGTTAGGAAACTAAGTTATCTATATTATTTCAAAACAATGTAAGAATAGAATTTGTAGCAAATTGAATGTAGTTTCTAAACTACTAAGTTTATTTTTTTTAAAACAAAATCTATTTGGTAAAAAAATAAAATTTCAATGCAATAGTACTTAATTTTAGGGAAAAAAGAAGTAGGTGTCTGTCTGACCACCCTAACCAAAATAAAATTATAATATATTTTTATAATATTTTAGATATAAGTAGAGGAATCATGTCTCGATGTGATGCATATTGTTTTGTAATTTATTTCCAAGTAAATAATTAATTATGATTTTTTTATTACAACTTTTAAAAAATATAAAAACTCGTACATCTAAGCACCTTAACTTGGTCAAAACTTCATGAAATTCATTTTTTTTTAATCCTATAGTATATGAAGCATAGAATGTGACAAATATTTCAAATTCAAAAAATGTGATACTATTTGAAAGCTATAGATTTTTTTCAACCAGCCTATCAATTAGGACTTTAGTCATAATTCAAATAGAAAATCTCCTTTAAAAACCCTTTTCATTTCATTAATTTTGGATAAAAAAGTCATCTATCGCATACCCTACAAATACCCATCATATCGCCACTTTTTGGCCCATCATGATCCTACACATACCCCTTTATATTTTATGCATATAGGAGGTGCATGTTGGATAGATGATTGTCGTTGCACCAAAAGATCAGCCTTTTAATGCCCGATATAATAGATAGAGTTAATGAATTCACATTAGGTGGTTAAGCAATACCACGTACCCAGGCACTGCATGACACAACACAAGGAGACCAAGGGTGCATACCTTGCAATAATCCCCCCACTACAAGCGAGGGGTTTGAACTTGTGACATAGGCTCTAATACCAATTATTGGATAGACAATTGTCATTGCACCAAAAGATTAACTTGTTAATTTGTAATACAACTACTAGAGTTAATGAATCCATAGGAGACAGTTAATCTATGTCACAAACCAAATCATTGCACTACACAACCTAAGGATACCAAGGGCACACACCTTGCAATAGTACATCTACACATGGTAGCACTTTTTATTTTTCATTTGGTTTGGATGACAGTGATGTGATTAATTCCACACAATATGCTAGCATCCCTAACATGGGCTTCTTATTAGAAATTAGGATCTTAGGATATTAATCACACCTTAATATTGTCACAAGAACCTTGAATAAATTTTTTTACATGTAAAAGTATGCTATAGTGGCATACATGTCAAGAACCTTTAAATTATAAGAGATAATGATATAAATCTCAAATGAGAGCTTAAGACATTATTATAACACCTTGGAGAGATCTACGATTTGTTTATTTTTCATTTATCTTGCATTGTTTAAAACTCATTAAACACCTTCAAAATGATAAAAAAACGCTAGATGGGTGTTCATAAATGAATATTAATAAATGAAACACCATGGGAAGGCTTCCCTCAACTAAAAAAAATATTATGAAAGTCAAAGGACATTCATAATAAAACATAATTAAAGTGAAAATATGATTATAAAACTTAATACTTTTAGTTTCCTATGGTGGTTGAAACCAAAACCTAACTAGGTGGTGTCATTAGGCCACAAAAAATAAGAAAATGAATGAAATAGGACTATTGTATAATCAAAAAGATGGTTTTTACTAATTTCTAAGTTAAGACTAAGTTGACATTGGACCATTAGGGTCATGTCATTTTAGATCCCTGTAATGTAGAGAAATTTGAGAATGAAATCATCATCAAAAAATGTATAGGATGTGGAAAGGATTTTGTGCAAGATAAGGATGATATGGCACTCCTCTAAAATGCATTTGTTTTGAGTTACTCTTACATTTGTAATTCCATTTTTATCTATTACAAGATGTTATGTTTGACATGGGAATTCAAGTCAATATTTTGACTAAAAGGCATATGATGAAATGAGTCATCATATACTAATTATATCAACACATATCATGTTATCATACAATGAGACATATTTTATTGAAATGATGCATATTGAGGAGAAAAAATTGGAGGATATCTATTAAGTAATGATGGTAAAAAGATAACATCCAACCTAATTTCAAAGGATATCTACACTAGAATAGGCCTATTAGGTATTACAATGTGTAAATATAGGCCTATTGATGAGGTGACATGAAAAAAGGTACGAAGACAAAGAGAGCATGCCTTAAACTCTAGGATTAAACTTCACTAATGGCATGATGTTTTCTACTTCATTTTAAACTTTACACTCGAACAAAATTTAATTTTTTTACCAATTTCCTTGGCATCCAATGTTTAAATCTTAATCAATCTAATAGAATTAGTAAACAATATTGAAACATTTTTATATTATCAAATTCAAACAAAAAATATGATAATTATTATTCCAACACTAGGAAAATGAAAATATTAGTTCATTGAATCAAATTCAGTCAAAAAACATATAATTTAGTTATTGTACATTGAAAAAATAAAAAAAGTGGTGGAATTGTTCAATAATTATTGATATTTTGTGAACAACATGAAAAGTGTGTTCCTATATCAAATAAAGCATAGATTTTAGAAAAAATAAAGCATTTGGGTCTTAAATCATAGGATCAAGTCATTCTTTCTTTTTTTTTCATTTTTAATGATTCCAATAAACATGCTCACATTATAACCTACTTTGATCATTCCATTAGAGAGAGAGGGGGGAGAGTTGGAGAGAGAGGGAGGTAGAGAGATAGAGAGGGAGGGAGAGGTAGGTAGAGTGAGAGGGAGAGATGAGAGATATATCTAGAAGGATAGAGAGAGAGAGGTGAGATGGAGATAATTAAAGAGGGAGGAAGGGAGGGAGGGAGAGGCAGAGAGAAATATGGGAGGGAGATATAATGTTGCGGGATGAATTGACATCTTAAATGTTGCAACTACATAATTTATTAGCAATATATTTCTTACAAAAAACCTATGTAAAAGATGTTGAAATATATCATTCTTGAGGCACCTATTCCACTTATATCACAAATCTAGACAAAACTAGGCACCTCAATAATGGTATATCATAGAGTCTTTTATGAAGATCTTTCTAAATATAGATATGATAGTATATTTATGTTACTTTTTAATATTTTATTTTAATTTTGAAATATATTTTTCTTATGTTTTTGTCATGTGACATAATATTCTATGTCTACTACCACTCTACAATTCTTGACCATCTTTGTCCTAATTAGTTAGACCCAAAAATTTCAAAACTAAACACAAGAGTAAGTATAACTTAAAGCTTTCAAATATTAAATTAGTCTAATATAGTTTTTTTTCCTTTCACTTTTATCATATTTTTAATTGGGTATGTGCAGGATCATCATGGAAAAAATAGACCCTTAAGTGGCAAAAAAATTAGAAAAATCAGAGTTAGAAAACTTAATGTAAAAATTTGAATAAGTTATCTATATTATTTCAAAAATACGTAAGAATAGAAACTGTAGCAAATTGGATGTAGTCTCTAAACTACTAGGTTTATTTAAAAAAATAAAAAAAATCTATTTGGTAAAAATTTGAAATTTCAATGCAGTAGTACTTAAATTTTAGGGAAAAATTAAGAAGTAGATGTTTGTCTAACCACCCTAGCTACAATAAAATGATAATATTTTTTATAAAATTTTAGATATAAATAGAGGAATCATGTCTCGATGTGATGCATATTTTTTTGTAATTTTTCAAGTAAATAATTAATTATGAATTTGTTATTGCAACTTTTAAAAATATAAAAACTTGTATGTCTAACCACCTTAACTTGGTCAAAACTTCATGAAATTCATTTTTTCTTAATCTTATACTATGTAAAGCATAGAATGTGACACATGTTTCAGATTAAAAAAATGTGATACTATTTGAAAGCTATAGATGTTTTCCAATCACCCTATCAATCAAGACTTTAGTTGTGATTCAAATAGAAAATGAATAATAATAATTTATTAAATTCAAAGTAAAGCATAATATATATTGGTGGAAAGCTGATAATCTCCTTTAAAAACCCTTTTCATTTCATCATTTTTTGGTAAAAAGAAAGTCATTAGCCACATACCCTACAAATACCCCTCATATCACCACTTTTTGACCCATCATGATCTTGCACATACCCAATTAACAAAGTGTTTGGAAATTAATCCTTTAGATTCAAGTGAAAGGTAAAATGTTCAATGTTTTATTTGAAGTTCAACAAAAGAATTTATACAAGTGTAATACAATTATATATGTAATAGTATAATCACATAACAAACATAACAATATAAAATTTGTAATTACAAACATAAAAATATAATACTATGAACAACTATGCTTACATTCCCACCCTTATCACATTGTTCTTCCAAATGTATCCTTCAAACCTTAAATTTCATATTTCCAAGAGACCCTCCCTTAAGGTTTACAAAACACAAATGAAACATATAACAAAACAAATAAACATTCTTGAGAATATTTTTCTTTAAAAAAACCCTTCAATTAGGTTGAAATCTATCAATTTTCCTCATAACCTTCGAAAGGTTGTAGCTTCCAAGTTGAACTCCTGAGTTCCCAGATTAGTACCTCCCTAAAATCTTGAATAATAGATCTCCCAAAATATTGGACAAAATTACATTGCTCCATCAAGTAATATCATGACTCTTAGAAGGGTATATTTCACCAGATCCACAAAATACTAGACTATCTGAGCAACAATCCATATTGAGTTCATCAAATCTCTTGAGAAGCTATCTTGAGATGACAAAAAAAACTCCATCCTCTAGTGCCCCCAACCTCCAATTGGACCCTTTATATTTTAATGACCAAATACAATATTAATGGCTATGAATACATGATTAGTAAATGCATAGATATGAGCATTCATAGGAATGTTATATTCAAATGATAATGCATCCATTACAATAAAAAAATTTAATGCATGTAGGATGACCATTCTCTTTATCTTGTTATAAGACTTTAACCTAGTCAGCACTAATTCCCCTCACTTTGTGTTGTATGAAACCATTCCTCTAATTGTTCTTATTTCAAAAAATTCCCCTACACCCTTAATTTAAACTTGTCATCTATGTATTTTGAATAAACTATATAACAACACTTTCAATAGAATAAAAAAAACTCAATCATTTCCCAATTTCCATAAAACCATTTGACTGAAAGAAATTTCAATATTTAACATTTCATAAATTAATTCACCAAAATAAACTACCAATATTATTTCCAAACCCCAACCTCTCCTTGTACTCAAAATTCTATGCAACCTTTTCCTTTAGAAAAATTATCTTGTATAAGTCCATAGCATAAACTACCTTTCACAATCAACACTGCGTTAGATGGTGCTTTATGATCAATTTATAAACAACTATGGGTTCTCATTAAACCATAAAATCAAATCCAAAGAAATTAGTTGGCCCACATGTGGTAATATTTTCTCCTTTTCTTCACCTATTCACATGGTGTGAGACACAATTTGATATGAGTAATATTTGAACTATCAATGCCCACTAGAAATGTCACTTTCATCATTTTCTTTATGAAAAAGTCTTGGTTGGAAAGTTCATGGGCCCTAGACCAAATGTTGAGGTGATTAGGGAGTTTGTCCAAAATAATTGGAGAACCAATGGGAAGGTTACGATGGTTGCTCTTCCTAGAGGTTTCTTTGCCTTTGAGTTCACCTACAAGGAGGATATTTTGGCTATGGGGAGTGGTGGACCTTGGGTCATTGGAAAATATTCCTTGGCCCTTAAGAAGTGGACTTCTCATCTAGATATCTCTGATTCTATTTTTGAGAATGTTCCAAACTGGGGTAGACTCCCGGGTCTCCCTTTGGAATACTGGAATGAGGAAATTTTCAATGACATTACTAGTTCTTTTGGAGAGCTCTTGTATATTGACCCTATGACAATAGCTAGAAATCAGTTGGTGTTTGCTTGAATCTGTGTGGGAGTTTCACAGAATGCTGACCTTCCTTCTTTAATAGATATTCAATCTAAGTTGGGAACCTGGACACAAAATATAGAGTTTGAATCCATTCCCTTTGCTTGCTTTAAATGTATAAAAATAGGGCATTGGGCTAAGAAATGTCCATTAAATGCCAGTAAAGAAAAAGAAAACCACTAGTCCAACCCTAAGACTTTATGGAGAAAGAAATCTAATGGGGAAGGACAAGAAAGCAATACCAATACCCTTAATGAGGAGGCTGTAAGGAAACATGAAAGTCAGAGGAATACCTATGACTTTAATGATGAAACAGAACCTAAGGATCCTAATGTGGAGAAGAATCACCAAACAGGGGTAGAAGATAAAGTTGGTCCTAAGGAAGATGATGAAAAAAAATTGGAGAGTGTGGAGGAAGGTAAAAGGGATGAGGACTTTGTTTCCTCCACTCTTAAGATCTTATCATAAGACAAATAAAATGGGTATCTTGGGTTGGAGGACATTCCTATCCAAGGTTTATCTCTGGATATTGGCATTCCTATCCTAAATACTACCTCTGTTGAATGCTCCCCTTCAACTGGCCCTCTTAAACTCAGGGAAAAAAAAACTCTAGATTTTTTCAAGGACACGTTTGAGGATTTGAGCCAGAACACCGAGCTTTCAAGTGATAATTTGAATCGACTTAGGAATGGCCAGATGGATACCCTCCCTTGGGAGAAAAGAAGAATGTATGATAAGGAATGGGAATTTGGTAGAGAGATGGAGATCCAAGAAGATACTGATTGGGAAGAAGTCCTTTTTCGTTCTAAGAAAAAGAAGGAAAAAACAAACATTAGAATACTCTGAGTGGAGTTGTTACTAGAACAAGAGCAAAGGAAGAATATGGAGCTATTAAGCTTAGCCAAGGCATAAGATTGGGAAAATGGTAGAGAGAGCATGAAAGCTTTCAAGACATAGCAGATGGTGTTCATAAGACCATTTTAGAGATTCTCCAATCCCCTAGTAAGATATGAAGATTATGTCTTGGAATATAAGAGGGCTTAATAGCCTTCACAATAGGGACATTTTGCAAAAGAAATTTAGGGATCATAAACCTGATATTCTACTCATCCAAGAAACTAAAATGTCTAAAGAAAAGGTGAAGATCAAAATGTTTTAGAACTATGGGAATCAAGGAAATAGTTCAGATGGTGCATCAAGAGGAATTGATACCTTTTGGAACCAAAACCTTATTAAATGGGAACCTTTGTTGGAGAGCAATAATCATGTGGCTAATAAATTCACACATATCAGAGACAACTTTAGTTAGTTTCAGTCAAATATCTATGCTCCTAATGGGAAAGGAGAAAGAAAATATTTGTGGAATGAGCTCTCTGCTTTCTGTAGGATTTTTTATAATGACCATTGGGTAGTAATGGGTGATTTTAATACTCCCCTTCTGAATGAGGAGAAATTTCGAGGCTCTTAGGTGAATCAGGAGAGTAAATATGATCTTTTTGACTTCATCAACAATAAGGAGCTGATTGACATGAACTTGCAAGGAGCTCAGTATACTTGGTCAAATAGAAGAATTGGTAAGGATCTTATTCAAGTAAGGTTAGATAGAACTCTAATTTCTCATTAGTAGCTTTTAAGCTATTTCTACTCTCTTAAAGCTCTCTCTAGAGTAGGGTCAGATCAATTTCCCATAAGTTTTGTGGTAGATCCTATAAAGGTGAAGAAAAACTCTCCATTTAGATTTGAGAGAATGTGGTTTTCCCACTCCCTTATTTCTAATGAAATCAAGAAATGGTGGAATATTGATGTTCAAGATACTGCTATGTTTAGAATTTCTAAAAAACTAAGAGAAGTCAAATACAATTTAAGAAGATGGAAAATAGAATCCTTTGGAGACATTTTTGGTATTAAATTTGAACTTCAAATAGAACTTGTGGAGATCTAGGACAAAATCCAAAAGGAAGGATACATTGAAAAAAATAAGGTTAAAGAAAATGAGTTGCTGGTGAAATTACATGATATAATAGCTAAATAGGAGTAGTGTTGGAGGCAGAGATTGAGGGTGTTGTGGCTTTCAACTAGAGATAGAAATACAAGGTATTCCATTTATCTGCTTCTAAACACAAGGCTGCCAATAGAATCTCTCTCATTAAATTCAATGGTACAAGATTTGAGGAAGAGGAAGACATAAAAAGGCAAGTTGTCCTCTTCTATAACAACCTTCTTTCATTGAATGGGGAAATCAATCAAAATGATCAAGACTTTTTATTAGAGGCTATCCCTAAGGTTGTTGAGAGGGAAGATAATGAAAATCTTGTGGCCATCCCCTCTATAGAGGAAATCATGAAAGTTGTCTTTTCTTTTGAAGGAAATAAGGCCCCTGGGCTTAATGGATTTCCTATGTTCTTTTTTCAATGGTTTTGGGATATTGTTGAAAATGATGTCGTGAATGTTGTTAAGGAATTATTTAGATACAAAAATCTCCTTAAGGAACTAAATGCTACTTTTCTGGTACTTATTCCTAAGAAACCAGGGGCAATGGAGTTTGAGGTGTTCAAACCCATTAGTCTTTGCAACACTCTATAAAATCATTTCAAAAGTTTTGACCTCAAGGATCCTTTCTATCATTCCTTCATTGATTTCACCTCAGTAGAATGGTTTTGTTTCTAGTAGGAAAATCTTAGATTATATAATCACAGTCCATGAGAATATTCATTCACTTGTGGAATATAAAACTAAAGGGTTTCCTCTTAAGTTGGATATATCCAAAGCTTGTGACCATGTCGATTGGGAGTTTTTATTCAAAATTCTAAGGGGGTTTGGTTTTAGTAGAAGAGTCATTTAGTTGTTGAATCAATTGGTTACTACGGTTTCCACATCTATTATTGTGAATGGATGTCCTTCTATGTTCTTTCAAAATTCAATAGGTTTAAGACAGGGTGATCCTAGCTCACCTATTCTTTTCACTATAATGGTTGAAAGCTTGGGAAGGAATCTTAAAAGATTGATTGAACATAAGTCTCTTACAGGTCTAATTCATTCTTCCACTAATCTATTTTTTTCTCACCAATAGTTTGTTTATGACACTATGTTGATGGGAAGATCTATAGTGAATGAGGCTAAGACTTTAAAAAAAACTTTGCATGTGTATGAGAAGGCGATTGGGAAGATGGTAAATAGACATAAGAGTTCCCTTTTTTTCTTCAATACCCTTGAGCATAGATAGGCCAAGATTGCAAGAATCCTTGGTTGCAGAGTGGAATCCTTACCTTCTTCTTATCTTGGACTTTTGTTATGCCTTAAACCTTCAAACTCTTTTTGGTGTTCGTTGGTTGACCGGTTCAGAAAGAAGTTGGTTTGTTGAAAAGGAGCTCTTTTGAGCCAAGCTAGAAAAATTCAACTTCTTAAAGCTTCTCTTCAGAACCTCCCAGTTCATGCTTTAAGCCTTTTCAAAATTCTTTCTAAATATTTTGAGGCCATTGAAAAGATCCAAAAAAGATTCCTTAGGTATGGAGTGGAGGAAAGAAAGAGAATGCCTCTTATAGGGTGGGATTTGGTTTGTAGATTGAAAACCTTAGGGGGTTTAGGTCTTAGAAAAATTAAAATTATGAATAATACTCTTCTTGCCAAAAAAAAATGGATATCTTTCTCGTCTGGTGGAGAATGGAAAGACATTTTAACAAATAAATATATGGCTGATTGTATGTCCCTCAAAGCTTTGTTGGACTCTCATATCCTCCCTTGTGCCTCAAATTTCTAGAATGATATGATTTTTGGTATAAACATTCTAGAATCAAGGATAGGATGGCACATTAGAAGTGGCAATCAAGCTAGATTATGGGAGGATAAATGGATTTTTAAGAAACCCCTAATCAAAATTGAAAGATTCAATAGATGGGCAGAGCTATGTAAAGTTGCTTTCGGGGAGCTTGTCAAAGATTATTGGCATGAAGGAGACTGGGTGAACTTATGTGTGATTAGTCAGGATTTGGCTCAACTTCAATCCTCCTTAAAGGCTGTCAGTTTGGGATGGTCCTAGTAGGATGATATTCTTGTTTAGATGGACAACCCTTCAGGTAACTACTTTGTCTCTTCAATTGTCTCTTTGTTGTCCCATTCTCAAGATCCCCCTCCCCTTTGGTCAAAAGAACATGGATTAAACACTTGACTCCTAAATTTAATATCTTTTTCTTGATTATGCTTCAAAATAAGGTGCTCACGGTGGAAAACCTTTGTAAATAGGGTTTTCAAATTCCCAACAGATGTTACCTTTGCAATTTAAGTGAGGCGAAATCTACCAACCACCTATTTATCCACTACCTATTTGTTTCCTTAATCTAGGAATAATTATTAACCCTCTGGAATATCTCTTGGGTGTTCCCTCAAACCATTGAAGATTTGGAAATCCCCTACTCAAAATCCCTTCATTCGAACGTTATGGGCTTTCATATTCCCTTTTGTTGTTTGGGGAGTGTGGAAAGAACATAATAATAGACTTTTCAAGGATAAAGAGATGTTGAAGAACAATGTCTTTGAGAAAAAATTTAGCCTTATAAAGGAAAAATTTAATGTGATTCCCAAAAAATCTCTTAACCTTGAAGCAGTGATGTGTACTCCCTATGATCAAATGATAGCAAAGGATTGGAATATCAAAGTGGACTTTTTTTAGCTTCAAAGCTAGCCAAAAAAAGTAGGGAAGGTGTGTTATGGACCTTTCCTACTAACAGTTGGTATAAGGCCAACTTTGATGGCTCCACGAAGGGCAACCCAGGCATGGCCAAAAGTGGAGATGTGTTAAGGGATTCTAATGGTAATTTTATGGAGGCTATAGCCATATCCCTGGGCCATCAAACCAACCATGTGGCAGAGGCTATAGGAGCTTTTCAAGTTTTAAAGTTAGCTTATAATTTGAATTTAAAAAATTTATGGCTAGAAGGGGATTCTAAAAATATCATTGATTGTCTCTTAGGAAGGACCCCACCTCTCTTGGTCTATAAAGAATTGGATTGATGAAGAAAATTCTATTCTAGAAAAGTTCGAAAAAGTAAAAGTTTCACACGTCTATAGGGAAGCTAACAACATGGCAAATTACTTTGTGAATGAAGGGGTTAGGAAGCAAGGATTAAACACGTGGAAAAATTTTAGAGACTTGAGAAATGAAGTTAGTGCCTTACTAGATTATGATGTTACACGTGGGAAAGAGGAAAATGCATTTAATGATTAAAGGGAAAGGGGCTAAGTACATCGAAATCAAGAGATTTGATGGAGCCACGTCATATTACTTAGCTAGGAAGAAAAAGAAACATGCTTTGTGGGTGCATTGGAAAGGCTGCATAATTCTACAATAGGTGCTCAATGCTAGTAGAGTCTGCAATAAGGTGCAAACGAAAATGGGGGGGATAGGAAAAGAGTTGAGCCAAAAAGCTATGAGGTGCACACAAGGAATGATAAATTCTGGAAGCAAATTGTAAGAGGTGGGTTGGTTCCAGTTTTGGAAAAACTTCATGGGCCTGATACAATGGCCACTAATTACTTTGAGAAGAATTGGAATAATGGAGAAATTATTCTCTTTGGGAGAAAGGTGAAGTTGGATGAGCAAATTATAGGGGAGGTTACTGGAATTTCTATTGAGGGTGTGAAGTTTTATTGCGACAGAAGGTTTTTTGAGGAGGTGGTTATCAGATTTCCTAAGAAGCATAAGGAGAAATTGAAGTTGGTTAAAATTTCCAATAGCTATTTCAAAACTGACACCATCAAGGCACTGTGGAGAAAGGTGCTTCATGTTATAATGGAGTATATCACCCTAGACGAGAGATTCACCAGTGTATGTTCACTATTTTTCCATTTTAAACACTTCCGCCATAAGGTATGGATTTCTCTTCCTCACTACATGTTATGTTCATTGAGTAATAGCCTTGATGACCATAAGAAAAATCCTAGGAGATACCCTATTCTTCATCCTAGTCTTATTAGGTTAATATATGAACACTATCAAATTATGTTGGCTTTATCCAAACTTGTTGCCTCCATGGCATCTGAGGACTATGACACAGACAGTCGGGGTTCAGAGAATCATCCTTACCAGGAGAGAATTGTTGAAGCCCACCCATCCTTTGAGATGTCTGGTAAGAAAACCCATCCTAAAAAGCCTCAGCTTGCTAAAGCTAACCCTGAGACCTACCCCGACTACCCTGTCCCCTTTAAGAATCTCGTTCTCAAGGGCTCCCCTACCAATAAATTGGTTTCCTACTCTTTCAACTCCTTGGAAGACAAAGTTGAGAACCCTAAAGCTAGCAATTTTTTTTTTCCCTCCCCTCCTACCTCTTTCAGAGTTGATGGTACCATATTTCCTAGTTCCCCCAACCTGGATGATGTTAACCTCATATTAGACCGAGTTTAGTCTAGCGATATTCATGCCTCTGCAATAAATAACATTGGTGACATTTTCAGGGTTTTCAAATGGGCCTATCAAGAAATTATTGATCTTAATCAAAGAAATAGGGCTTTTCATAGCAAGTCAAAGGATCTAGAATTGAAGCTGGTCGTTCTCAACAACGAAGAAGAAAAATAAAAAAACAACACTGGTATGGGAGAAGGTGACATTGAGGATAAGTAAAAGCCTCTGGAAGTTGAAATGATCAAAATTAAAAATAACATGAAAATTGTTGTGGAAGAGAACCATAAAATGGCTAGGCATAATGCCATCATCATCAATGCTATGTTTGAAAAGCTAGAAAAAATGCAACAGGGTTCGCTGGTCATTGATCTAGAAGAGAACAAGGATAAAAGCAAAAATGAGGACCAAGGTATTTCAAAAAGGACCCATGCCAACCTTAAAAGCAAAGCACCTCCTACTATCCAGATGGTTCAAATTTTAAAGAGGGGGGTTTAGGATATGAAAAAGTTGGAAGCTGAGACTGTGGATTTATTAAAGATCCAAATTTAGTTGTTTCTGGTGTTTTGTCTAGTTTTTTTGGTTATGTGGCCTTCCCTGGCCTTTTTGGTGGCTGTGGACTTTTCTTTTTGTTTCTACAACCTTTCCGTTTTTAGTGTATTTAATGATCTTATCTTTAGTTTGTAAACTTTTTGGTTTTGGGTCCCTGTAAAACCCATTTTTTCCTCTTTCAAAATCAATCAAAACTTCACAAGGAAGAAATAGTAATGATATTCAAGTGTAGTCTTGCATTGAGATACTCTTGTTCTATGAATTTTTTTATTTTGAATACAACTCTATCTCCTTTACATATTTTTAAACCCTAGTCTTTGTCATATTTATTAAGGAAAGTCTTGAATATGGAACACAGTGACTGCATAATAGACATAACAATATAAACTATGCAATTTCATACATAGCATTGCAATACTACAAACTACTACACTAATGTTAAGTTAATATGATTTCTTGCTTCTCAAGTCCTATTTTTTCATCTACATGTGGTACTTGTAGGTAGATGGTTGCCCCCTTGTGTTACAGGTATTGATCTTTTGTTTTGTGAGAATTTTTTGTTTGTTATAGGTTTCCAATTCTTGTGTTGCTTCTCAATTGTTTATGTGACTTTTAGCTGATTTAGCTTGCTTAGAAGGTTTTAGACCCTCTTAAAAGATGATTTTTACCTATTAATAAAATTATATTTTTTAATATGACAATTCTTATTAATATAGGATTTAACCAAATACATTTTAAAATAAAAATATATAAAAGAAAAATTTTAAATAAATAGAAAATTCATCTCATTATATATTTTGGAAAATACAATTTGTGAGCATCTATAAAACCTGCATGCCTTTTAAACTTCATGATAAAGGTTAGTCCATGAAAATTTGCTAAATACTCCTATGAAATAACATATCATGCTCCAAAATGCAAACAAATAGCAAAGATGATCAAAAGACATAAAAACATGACATATACCTATTCCATAGTGGATTGGTGTCACTTGTGCAACGTGACACTTTCCCAACCCTTGAAAAGCTCAAATGATGAAGATTGTTGAAGATGCTACGAAGTGGACAAAATTAGATCTCAATTGAAGAGAGTAACTTTGCATGAAGATTGTGGATGATCAAATGAAGAATGAGACCTCCAATTTATAGAAGATTATGATTAGAGAAGAAGCAAAATGGGTGAATGTGGGACAAAGATTTAGCCAATAGGAAGGAGCCACTTGTCCAAATGTGAGTAGATGGAGATACACAAGTTTTGGTCAATATGCCAATAAATGAGATTAGTTGGCCTTTTCAAATTCAAATTTGGCTTTTTGGAGGGAGAAAAAGGAACTTAAATGCCAAGTGGGGGACATGTAAGAGGGGAGTTAATACCATGTTGGAAGGGACAAGTCAAATTGATTTGAATTCAAGTTTGAGGGAATATTCTCCAAAGATGCCTTGTTGAAGAAAATGAGGATTTAATAAATGAATTAAAATACTTTATTTGTGCAACTGGGAAAAGCTAGAGGATGTGATGGGTGATTAGGATTAGATTAATCATGGTTTGATTAATTGAGATGATGTTCCTAGGTGATTTGACCCATTTTACTTAGATTTATGGATTAAACTAAATCGAAAAGGAGATGAAAGATGAATTTTGAGATTTAATTAAATAAATTTTGATCTATTTAATTAAAAGGATGATGAACTTAGGAGATGATTTATTTAATCAAAAGATGGAATGTTAGGATTTGATTAAAAATTGATCTATTTAGTCAAATGAGGTAATGATTTAATTAAATAAAGTGAATTTATTTAATTAAAGGATGAAATGTTAGAAAAAAAAATTTAGACTGCAGGAATCAGGTAGCACGACCTGCTATAAACTGTAGTGCGCTTGGTAAATTTTTTAACATGACCGGTGATGCTACTGTGAAACGCCCTCCAGTACCACTGAGGTGGGGGAGACTAGACCTCGTGACCAACCTCCTGCAACAAGAAATATTTAGCCAATCGAGCTACAGCCCCAACGCCAATGAAATGTTAGATTTAATTAAATAAAGGTTATTCAATTAAAATGGTGAATTGAAATGCATGCATACATTTTTCCCCTCTTTAAAGCAATGTACTTACTACGTTGGTTCAAAGAATAAACTTGCCACAATAAAAAAATCAATTTTTATTTTTTTTCAAATGCCCCAGTGGGAAGTACACTAGTATATTGCCCCCTTGAGAGATCGAGCGAAAAGATTCAATTTTAGGGTCGATCTCACGATAAAGAGGTTCAAAATGGACGGTTATGATGATGATGCAAATGAGATGGTTTTAAAATGCTTAGAATAACCAATCTATATTATCCTAAATAACTTAAATGATAATGCGATGTGATGTTTCCTATATGATTATGTAGTAGGTGTTTTATGCAAATGTATGATTTATGAGATGCTTAGACTAACAAATCTATATTATGATGATGAACATGCATGTGAGATGATGTACAAAATTTTGATGGTTTGTGGATGCAGGATGGATGCACTGGTGATGATGATTAACTATTCATGATGTGATGTTAGTGCGGAGAAGAAGAAATGAGAAATGAGATGATGACAAGAGGATTCAACAAGCCAAATTTATGAGAGATAATGATGAGAAATGGATGATTTGCTTATCCAAAATTGGGATTTTAAAAGGGCCACTTACCTTATGTTTGATAACACGCATAAGCATGATGCATCAAGGTATAAAGAACCAGGATGGTGTTGCACTTAGTGTGATGGACTTTGACTCAACAAATAGATAGGAGTATTCTTGTTCACACTTAACATATGAAAACCTTGCTAGGATGAACTTTAGAAGTTTCAAACATCTCAGACCAAAACACGGAAAGGTATAACCTATCAATGCAATAGTCAACAAGCTACCCAAAACACCCTCTATACATATCTAACAAAGCAAGTATTCACCAAGTTATATTACAAGAACGCTCGACAAGCACATTAGACAAAAGATAATAATCGTTGCCCCATTCCTATCTCTCTAAATCCATTTGTTTGGAAATCATCGAGAGGTTATTGGAATGAGCGCAAAGAGATAAGTTAAAAGACAAAGATAAAGTAAACAAACAAGCTGATGTTCTTCAATACCGCTAACCAAAAGGAAATGTGATTTGAAGGATAAGAACCAAAAATATTGCCAAAAGATAATTCCCATTGTAGGAAGGATGCATCCTAGGACATGTTAGTGGATGGCAACACGTCATAATTTAGTTTATCCAAAGTGCTCTTTCGAATAAATAATTCCCATTGTAAGAAGGATACATCCTAGGACATGACGTTATCAGATGATTGAAATGTGATTGATTGGATAAGAGGTTGTTGACACAAAAAGTTGACCAACTTTTTTATGTACTGACTTAAACCTGAGACTTAACATTTTGAGTTTTCACTTTTTTTCACCTGCTAGACTTGTTTCCAACTGTCTCACCAAAGGTTGAGAATGACGTCATTTATTATGAGTAATGTTTATTGTGGGTGAAAGCGAGATGAGATAGATGGATTTTTTCAAATATTTGGATGTTTTTGATGTTTTGAAAATTTTGAGGTTGTTTTTGGTAGTTTTGGGATTTTCAAATGTTTTGATTTTTTGATAAATGTTTTAGGGTTTTCTAAGATTTTGACCAAGAGACTAACCTAAGGACCTATCCTAGGGACCTCGGGGACTGATCAAAAAATGAGCCTTTCCTACGTTATACACGCAAAGACCACGTAATTTGATTGATGACTTGATTGATTTACAAATGAAGATATACATGATGAAATGTCAGTTTATTATGACGAACTCTTAAAGGACTGACCTAAGTGTCTCGGGATATGATCAAAGATCAACCTTGCCTATGTTCAAGGCTAAGAGACCCGTAGTTTGACAAGAGGACCCTATTTTTTGACATTTTGACTTAATTTTTGACCTATTTTTAGGATTTTGATATGTTTTTAATGTTTTTGGATTTTGTGATTTTTTGATGTTTTTGGATTTTTAAGACTTAAAAAATATACACAAATATGATCCAATGATAACATGCCCCCAGCATGATGTAATAGACTACTCCGATAAAGGAAGGACAAACTAAAATTAGGAATGGGCCAAGTAACACTAGGAGGGATCATGATACGAACACAAGACCACACTATGGTGCAGATGCAGGTGGATGAGTGATGGATGGAGATTTGAATGTGATGGATGATGGAAACGTAATGGATGGATGATGTAGAACAATCTGTGAAGATCTTGGTGGATGGAAAGTGCTTATTTACACAAGGCACCTATTTTCTAGGTTTTCACCAAGGTACTTGTCCAAAGTGCCACCGAAGTGGTTTTCACCAAAGGACGATTTTTTTGTTTACTATTTTTTTAATCCTTTTTCTTATTTTTTGGGATTTTTTTTGCTTTTTGATTTTTTTGTTGTCACCAAGATTCCTGTTTGCCAATTTTTCACCAAGGTAACCATTTCTTTAGGACATTTTCTATTTTTTTTGGATTTTTTGGTTCCATACCTTGAAAGATTAGGCATAAAACTTTTTGAGATGAGAGCTCTTCATGGGCTCTTGTAGAGGTTCCCCTTCGGGTGTTGATAACTGATATGCCCTTGACTTATAGCTTGTTGTGATAACAAATGATCCCAACCAATTGGGTTCAATTTTTCCTTTGTTGTTTGGATTTGGTACGTTCTTCTAATTCTCCTTTAGTACTAGTTCTCTGTCTTGGAAAGTCCTTCTTCTGATTTTCTTTTTATAGCTCCTCTTGATTCTATTATGATAGACTTGAAAATTATTTAAAGCATCTATACACCTCTCATCTAGTAGCTCTAGCTCATTTAGTCTTGATACTTCATACTCTTCATCTATGATGAGGTTTTGCAATGATATTATTAGTGACGACAGCTCGATCTCAATGGGGAGTACTTCTTTTGATCTGTAGACTAGGGAAAAAGGGGTGGTGCTAGTGGGTGTGTGAATGCTAGTTCAATAGGCCTAGAGGGCGGGACTAAGCTACAGATGCTAGTCATGACCTACGTCATTGACTATTTTCTTGAGGATTTTCAAAATGGTTTTATTAGTGGCTTCTACTTGGCCATTTCCTTGGGGATAGTATGGGGTGGAGAAGCAATGTTGGATTTTGAATTTTTCACACAAGTTGTGAACATCTTGATTCTTAAATGGTGTCCCATTATCTGAGATAATGGCTTGTAGGAGACCATAGGGGAAAATGAGATAGTTCATGATGAACTTTGATATCTACTTCCTAGTTATATATGTCATGGGTATGGCTTCCACCCACTTGGTAAAGTACTTAGTGGCAGTTATGATGAACTTGTGGCCATTAGATGAAGTGGGAGTAATTTTTCCAATGAGATCAAGTCCCTATTGCGAAAAGGGTCATGGTGTGATGATGGGATGAAGTTCTTGAGCTAGAGCATGGATGAGGTCCCCATGCTACTGACATTGTAGACACCTTCTGATACAGTCATGTGCTTCTCTTTCCATTGTAGGTCAATAATACCTCATCCTCAACAATTTCTTGGCTAGGGTCATTCCACTCGAGTGTGAACCATAGATACCATTGTGTAATTTAGTTAAAGCGGTCAATGCCTCCTTAGCATTTAAACAATGTAATAAAGTTCCTTATATGCTCCTATGATAAGGGGTATCTCCTAGGATGACGAATTGGGATGCCTTTTTGACAAAGGTTCATTTTAAGGTTGAGGGTAAGTTAGTAGGTATGACATCTATTCATAGGTAGGTATAAATGTCATAGTACTAGGGATCACTAGGACCAATGATTTCATAAAAAAAATTTGATTATGGTACCTCGAATATGGGTACGAGAAATTGCTCTACTAAGAATTCATATTTTGGGACATTATTAGGGATGTCTAGTAGGGATCCAATTGTTGCCATGGCGTCTGCTGCTCTGTTGTTTTCTCTGGGAATCTGCTCAAATGTGATCTCAATAAAGGATTCCTTGAGAGTCTCCACCAGTTTTTTATATGGAGTGAGCTTATCATCCTTAGTTTAGTATTCACTATTCACTTGGTTTATTATCAACTAGGAGTCTCCATATACTTTGAGGGCCATGATGTGCCACCGCATTGCTATTATGAGACCTATGGTTAAAGCCTCGTATTCTACAATGTAATTGGTGCAAGGGAACACCAATTTATATGATGGGTGATAAATAAGACACCCGCTTTTGATCCATGTTGCATGTATGAGCTATCAAAGTAAAGTTTCCAGTGGTCGGTTATGTTGAGGTTGAAGATGGATTCATCTGGAAACTCTGAGATGAGAGGATTCTATAAATAGATTGGTGCTTCTGTAAGTTGATCTGTGATGACTTTGCCTTTAATTACTTTCCACTCCACGTATTCAATGTCATACTCTGATAGTATCATGACCCATTCGTTCATTCTTCTAGTGAGCATTGCCTTTGATAGTAAGTACTTGCGAGGGTCAATTTTGGTGATGAGTTTTATTTTGTGTGCCCACATGTAATGTCTGAATTTATGTGATGCAAACACTATTGCTAGACATGCTTTATCGATGAATGAGTAATTTAACTCATGCCTAACCATTGTTCTGCCGATGTAATAGATGGCCCTTTCTATCCCGTTTTCATTGTGTTGAGCTAGAAGAGCTCCAAGGGTTGTTGTTGACACATAGAGAATTAATGGATTTCTTTGGATCAGTGGCATCAGGACTGGTGGTGTAAGTAGATATTCTTTTATTATATTGAATGCTTCTTCACACTTTTTATCCCACTTGTACACTACTCCCTTATGAAGTATGTGAGAGTATGAATTTTGTTTATCTGCCAGCTATGCTATGAATCTTTGGATGGATTGAAGCCTGCCTTGGAGACCTCTCAATTGTTTCAATGTTTTGGGTGCCTCCATCCCAAGGATTTATTTTACCTTAGTAGGGTCTACCTCAATACCTGTCATTGACACTATGTATCCTAGCAAATTTCTTGATTGTACACCGAAGACACACTTCTTTGGATTTAATCTGACCTTGTATTCCTCCAGCCTATCAAAAATGGCACTTAGGGTTGCCATGTGATCCTTCCTCTTTTTTGATTTGGCTAGTATGTCATCAACATAATCTTTGACTGTTTTATGGATCATGTCATGGAAGATTAATGTCATGGTTCTTTGGCATGTTTCTCCTGCATTCTTCAAGCTGAATGGCATCATATTCGAGTAGTAAGTCCCCCATGGACAAGTGAAGGATGTTTTGTGTTGTTCTTCTTTAGCAATCATTACCTGGTTGTATCCTGAGAAATTATCCATCAAGGAAAGCATTTCGTGTCCCACCATCATGTCTACAATCATGTCAATGTTGGGAAATGAGAAATCATCTTTTGGACATGCTTTGTTTAAGTCCTTAAAATTTACGTAGATTTTGATGCCCCCATCAGGTTTTGAGATGGGAACTAGGTTTGAAACCCATTCTGGATAGTCTATTGGTCGAATGAATCTTGCATCCAATATCTTCTTTAGTTCCATTTTGACTAGGAGGGTGATCTGAGGGTGTATTTTCTTGAGCTTTGGGCTAATGGGCTTTACTTCAGAGTGTACTGCTAGGTGATGAACAATAATTTATGGATCAAGCCCTGGCATGTCTACATAGCTCCATGCAAAGTTAACTTGTTTTTCTCTCAAGAAAGCTGCTAGGAGTTCTTGTTCTTCTGACAATAATGACTCTACATAGAATGTGATGTACGAGGTCTCCTCTGTTCCTAGATTGACTAGATTGCACTTTTCTGCTAGGACCACAATTTTTTCCTAATGGAGAGATCTAAAAGGAAGATTGAATCCCCCATCCTCAAGTGTCTTAGAGAGGTTTTCACCATCGGATGTGTCTTTTATTTTTACTTTTTCCATGTTGGAGAGTGCCATAGTGTGGTTTTCATTCAAGGACTTAGATATTATTCTTATTTTCTCACTTTTTTGATTGAGGGATTCAATTGTTTCCCCATAGTATGCATGTGTATCTAGATCAATGATGAATCCTGCTTTGTGATCCCCACATGGAATATTATCTCGTAGTCCCATGAATTCTGAGAGCACCTTATCATTTTTGAATGTGTCAAGAACTGGTGGTCCTCGTTGGTCATAATTGATGAGTTGGGGGTAAACTAGGCAGATTTCATGATTTTGATGGTCTGACTCATAGTATAAGGTGCTAATCATGAGAAGGGTGGTATCCTTGAAGAGCCTAGGTAGGTTGGTTATGGGATCCTTGTCATCACTACTAGTACAAATGTCAGTTATGTCAAATGTGAAGTTGTCTATGACTTGACCTGTAGATACGGGTAAGCGAAGTTTGACTATGGATAACCGAGGAGGATTATTGACCTTTCTAACTGGAGGACTTTGGCCATGTATGGTTATACTCAGAGGGGTACATCCAAGGCCAAAATTTCTCATTTGTATCTCTAAAAAGATGTGTATTATAAACCCATTGTCATTTTCCCCAAGTCTCTAGTTTTTGTCATAGCCTATTGTGAGCGTCATTTGCAAACCTTTGCTTCTATCATCCATTGGTAGATTAGTTACTGGTCTATTATCTTGGTGTAGGAGATGAGATGGGTCCTCCTCTATGATTTCTCAGTTGAGATCTCCCCAACTTCTAAATTTGGGATATTCTTCAAGGGATGTTTGTGATGTGGAGGCTTCATTTGATTGCAGGTGTCCTTGTGATCTAGGATATTGTGGTAACTCTCCTACCACAAATTTTTTTTTAGGAATCATGTAGTTTCCACAACCATTATCCTGGATGATGAATTTGATATTAGAGATGGTGGGAATGGCAGGAGTGGTGGGTGTCTTTGTCACAGAAGTGGAAGCTAGGGTGGTTGGATCAATGTATGGTGTTGATGGGCCTTCATAATTTTTAGGCACTTGAGGGATTTTGTAGTATTTTTCCTCAATGTTCTTGCAGTAGGAGAATGGTTTAGGATCTCCATGGATGGTGACCTCTTGTCCTTCATATGTGAATTTGACACATTGATGGAAATTTGATGTTACCGCTTGCATTGCATGAATCCATGGACGTCCTAGGAAAATGTTATAAGCCAAGTCATGGTCCAGGACCTGATAGGTGGTTTCCATGATAGCTAACCCTACTTGAATAGGGATTGTGATTGTGCCTTGGGACACTCTTTCTTGATCATCATATGCTCTAATTGTAATACCCTTTCTTTTGTTGATGGAATCCTATGAGATTTTTAACTACTTAATGAGCTTGATGGAATAAATATTCAAGCCAACACCTCCATCCACCAAGACTCGCTTGGCTTTACTTTTCTACACTAGGACCTCTAAATGGAGTGCATGGTTATGAGAAGGTTGAGTGGGAAAATCCTAATCGGAGAACATAAGGAGATTTGGGGTAATGATATTTCCAACCATAGCTTGGAATTGTTTCGCATCAAGATCTACGGGGATGGTGGATGAAGCCAATGCTTCCTCGAGGATTTTCTTGGGGGTAGATGAGATTTTTAATAAATCTATGATGGATATTTTTGTTGGCATTCTTTTCAGCTGATCAAGGACATTGTAACCATTGGGAACAGATCTTGAATTGGACATGAAAGTCCTATTTGGTTGGGCTGATCCTGCAATAGTAACTTTTCTACCCCTTGTGGTGACTCCACAATCAGCCTGAGCTCCTTTGATACTAATTACTGCATAGTGTTCATCTAGGGAAGCGATGAAAATTTCATACACATGATTCACATTTTTGAAGGTGCCTTTCCCCTTATCAGTGTTATTTTTCCCTTTATTGTTATGGTTAGGTATCGGATTCGTGCATCTTTTAAGGTTTTGGCTTACTGTTGGCTGTTCCACATTTATGATCCTTTAATCAATGGGGTCTTGGACTATGTTCTTTAACCTCATGCAATTGTTAGTGGTGTGTCATTTTATTATTTGGAATTTGCAGAGCTGATTTTCATTGTACCAAGGAGGTTTAACATATGGTTCTTTGTAGTTCTCATAGGTGGGAATCTTGATGAGTTTTTTGTTTATCAGTTTCTTCATGATGATTTCAAGTGGTTCCCCAAGAGCGGTGTACTTTTGCTTGATGAAATTCTTGTTTTGCTAGGGTGGTACCCTTTGATCATTGGCGCTATTGATTGCTTGATTGTTTGTTTGATGCATTATTGTGTTCATGTGATGGTTGTTTTGATGATGGTTTTGGTTTTGTTGTTGTGGTGTGGGTGTGTTTTGTCGAGGGGCACTGATGACAACTTTGTCAATGACGACACCATCATTGGTAATATTTTTGTTTCTTTCCCATGTGTGAGGTTTTTCATTGTAATTGGTGGGTGGAAAATTATTATGTTGTTCAGGATATGAAGTTGATCCTCTAGGTTGTGTCATAAGGGCTTGTTCGATGCTGAGCACTTTAGAAATCAACTGGTCATAGATGGTGATCCCTTGGACCTTGAGATGGAATGCAAAGAGGCCATCAAGGTTAGATATGATAGTGCACACTTATTGTTCCTCAGGCATGGCCCATTTACTCTGATTGGCCTTGGATCGCCATCGTTGTAGGAATGAAGCAAATGATTCATTCTTACCTTGTTTCAAAGCTAATAGTTCCTCAAGACTGACATCCATGGCGATATTGCATGCATAGTTTTTGATGAATGTGTCTATTTTTTCATGGAATGTCTTGATGCTTGTAGGTAGGTGAGAGAGCCATTACATGGCGTGGCCATCCAAACTCCTCTAAAATAGCCACATCAGATAGGTAGATTGTCATACATGACTTCCATGCAATGAACCCAGAATTCCCTGATGTGAGCTTCAGGGTTTCCCATCCCATGGTACTTATCAAATTTGGGGATCTCAAATCCATTCTAGAATGGCTTCATTACAAGGCTTTTGTTGAATGGATAAGGGCACAAGTTGCTAGGTGTTTTTGTGGTTCATCCTGATTAAAGGTCAAGCACTTGTTGCGAAAGTAACCTGATTTGTGTTGTCACATCATTTTGTAGATCAGGGGGTGGAATGAAAGTGTTTAGAGGTGGTGGGATGGTTGGATTGGTTGGTATGTTGATGGATGATGTTTGTATATTCTATTGAGCCAAATATGTTTGTAATTGTTGTTGTACCAACAATGCTTGTTGTTGGTCCTATTGCTACTATGCTATTAATGCTTGTGCTTGTTGTTGAGCTACTAATTGGGCTACTTACTATTCTTGATATTGATTTAGCGCTTGCTAATATGCTTTTTTTTGTGCTATGTGTTGTTGTGCAATATATTCTGCTTGTTCTTGTGCTTGTTGTGCTTGATATTGGGCTTTGGCTTGAGTGTGCGCTTGAGCTTGGGCCTGAGCTTGTGCTTGAGTTTGTGCAACTTGAACTAGTGTAGCTTGAGCTTATGCTTGTTGTTGTTGTTGCAATAAGGCTTGGGATTGTGCAACCTATTACACTTGTTGTGCGACTTGGGAAGCTTGAGCAGCTTGCACAGCTTCAGCAGCTAATTGCATGGTTTGTTGAGTAGATAATTGCACGGCTTGTTGTTTTTGTACTTGCAGGAATTCCTTTTGATAAGTAACTTGTTGAGCAGCTTGCAATGCCATACTATATTGGCTTGATATATTGGAGGTTGGTAGTGGTGGAGCTGGTGGTGGATTCAGAATGGTGCATGTTGTGGTGGTGAGAGGTGTTGTCATGTTGCTAATTAGGGTTTGATTGGTAGATGGTGAAATCGATGTGGTTGGTCCTTGAGAGACCATGCTTTGAGATGTCAGGGGGGGTTGATGATGTGATTTCTTGTGTAGTCATTTGTTGTTGTGATGTCAATGACAAGTTTTGAAAGTTTGGCATGATGTTTTGATTGATGTTTAGGATGTTGGTTTGATTGATATTTGGTAAAGGGGGAAGCCCTAAGCCAAGAAGTGGTGTGGATGATGATGGTAATGGTGGAAGTGGTGGAAATTTGATAGATGTGATCTCTTGAGGAAATTTTGTGGTGTCAAAAATGCCTCCTAGTTTGAACATGTCACCTTCTCCTTGCAAGGTTATGGGGAGAGAGATTTGAGGTGTTGCAAAAAATGATGATGATGATGGATCGTTTGGATCATGAAAGGTGAGAGGGTCATATGTAATGGTGTGGTTTGTCCCAAGATGGTGTTTGCGTCCAAATCTTTATTTTTTATGAGAGGATGCATTTGTGATGCATTGAGAAATGCACTTCCTTTGTTAACAATGGATTGCGTTGGAGCGATGTATGATGTGATTTGTGAGATTTTTTGAGTGATGTTTTGAAATGAGGGGGTAGATGAAATGGGGATGGTAGATGGTATTAGAGGCATGACTCCAAAATATGGTTCCACAATAGTGCTCACATCAAAATGGGAGGGGATTTTGGGCTCTTGCTTTGCTAATTCGAGCATGTATAGTGAGGGATTGATTCTCATCATGATGTTGATAATCTTATGATTTTCTAGATTTTGAATTATTTCAATGATTTCTTCATGTGCTTTTCCAAAGGGATTATTGGTAAGATCCTCCATTTGGACACCTTCCTTTTGATGGTCTTGTGAAAATGGAGGAAGGTTAACCATGAGATTGCCAAACCCAATGGGATTCATTTTGTGAGCGATTTGATTTAAGTCACTCAAAGTAGACGTTTCTTTGTTGGCTTCCATGTTCTTCTTGTATTGTGACTTAGTCTGCACCATAAAATAGGGTTCAATCTTCAAAAATGTGGAAGGTGAATTCTTTAATTCTTTGGATTGATTTAACTTTAGGTACAAAATAAAATTTTTAGGATGATTTAAGGATGAAAGGGTGACAATGATATGGATGTAAGATGGATGTTTGATGGATTATTGGAACTCTTAAGAGAATCTTGAGTGGTATGTTAAACTTTAGGACTTGATTTTAGGATTGATTTAATTCAAATTCTAATTTTGATGGACTCATAAACTCTAAGAGGTTGGATGTTTTCCTAGAGTTAAATCGTTCACAAGATGATAATTTCTCTAGGTGTGTGAAGAAAGATTCATCTAAACACTCCTATCCAAAAAAGATGCTTTTGATAATGAACTGGACTAAATCCCAAGATGTTGGATGTTATCAATGGATGAATTTGTTCACAAGTTTTGATAATTTGATCAAATATGTGGAGAAGTATGCATCTACACACATTCAATCAAACAAGGTGATTTTGGATTGATTTTAAATGATTTTCCCAAAGTTTAACATGAAGGATTTTTCCAAGACTTTTAAAGAGTTGTTGATGAGATTATTTTTCTTTTTGATGTTTAAATATGGATGAAGGTTTGATTTTGATCCTAGGATGTACCTAAAAAGAAACTTGTTTATCTAGACCTCGATATTGAAGAGCATACAATTCTTCTAAGGACCATTATAACTAAGAAGTGGTTCAAATTGAGCATACATTTTTGGATTGTTCAAAGGAATGATTCTATAGAAACTTGTGAATTTTTTTCTTATTTTGATGTGTTTCTTTTGATTGCACTTCATAATGTATTTATTGATGACCTTTCGAGTGTGACTCCTAAATTTTGAACTTTGGCTCAAGGACTTTCATTTTGGGATATTGACTTTCTTGGAAATCATGAGGAATTAACATATGTGAGAGCCAAATTTGTTATCTTTTCTTAGTGATTTTGTTTTACAACAAACACTTCTTTGATTAGGTTTCCAAACTAGATGTCCAATGTCTCAATTTCTTTGAATCCTACAAAGTATGTCATGTGTAATTTGGATGAATTCAAGGCAAGGGTTACCTATTGTTTAACTTTAGTAGGATAATTGAGATGTGAATCCAAGTGTTTAGAAACCTCCAAGGATAAAATCCCAAGGGCAAGAAATAATACATGAATTTGGTCAATTGTATTTTCTTCCTAAAGGGTTTGAAATTTTGATGATGATGTTAAATTTTATTTTTTGCGCATGTTTTCGAACAAGAAAAGCATTTTTGTAAAAAAAAAAACACACAATCTTATGGATATGAAAGACAATATTTGTTGAGTCCCCACTTGGACAAGTCCAACTACGCTTATCTTTAGTGAATGCTTAGATGCTTGACCCCACTAGCTCCCCTCCATGGTACTCACTTATATGAGGAAACCAAGCATCAACACCCATGAAACTCCCATGGAATGCTTTCCAGTTCTAATAAAGACCATAAAAGTGTGGGGCAACTTCAGAACGAATGTTCTCACACCAACAAATAGATAAGGATTTTGGCCTTTCTTTAACAAAGGGTTTTAGTTTGAACTTTATGTTTGTAGGAGTTGACCCAACATGGCGAGAGACCATTGATGCCCTTCTCATCAGAGTCAACCATGTGATACTAGCGTTTATTCCAATACCCACATTTATATCCAGAATGGAAATACTCTTAGGTTAAGAGTGTTACCGGTTGAGTTGTTCCCTTGGGTGAGTACTTTTCCCCCAAGGCAGGCCCTGTAAGATAGAAAAAAGTGAGTAAACGTATTCATAGTTCGATCAACCTTCATTTAGAAACAAAGGGAGAATACATGTAATAGGTTTACTGACACTTGCAAAGTATTTTGTTCAATTTTAAACCCAAAAATGAAGTGTGGAGGAGATTACTTTATCTCAATCTAAGATCTCCAAAAAGGCCTTTTGATTCTCAAGATCATCATGAACCTTTTTGATGATGTTGGTTTAAGTAAGCAATCACGAAAACAAGGTAGCACATGTTCATTTTAACCTTTCAAAGCAATTGTGAGTTCCTTTTTTAAATCACCAAATGATAAATGAGAGTTGTTTTTCTCACTTGTTAACTTCAAATGAAATCTAGTCAATTTGTGTAAAGTTTATTTTAACCCTTTGCCACAAAAATTTGAAATTTTTTGCAATGTTTGTTTTAAAGCCCAAAAACAAGTGAGTTAGTCTAAAAGAGAAAATTAAAGCATAAAATAGAGGTTCTAAGAATTAAAAAATGCTTCGTGAGTTTCAATTTTCAATGCCTGATTTCCTTCACTCCAATCTTTTTTTCGCTTGATTCCAACATTTGATTTCAACATCAACCTTTACCTATAAAATAAAAACCCATAGTTAGATTTTCTTTAAAAATCACAAATATGTTTAAGATCAAGAATACACCACTATTTTACAAAAAATAAATTACATTTATGCTACAATTTTTTGTAAAATAAATAATGTTGATAATGTTAAAAAGATATATTCTAAGCCACTTCAAGTTGGAAGTTTCAATCAACATTCAAATATTCAAAACCCACCAATAGCTAGATATATGTTAATTGACTTTTCAAAAGAGTGATTAATTGATTATGCAAAAAGTGATATGCATTAATTGATTTTCAACAAGGATTTTCCATATGCAATAATTGATTTTTCTCATAATAATGTAGTTATTTCGATCCACTAGCTGAAGCAAGAAAAATGGGGTAGTAACCTCTAAGTATTTTAAGAAAGACTTATTTCCAACAAAGATTTTATCCATTAAAAGCATGAATAAAAAATCTAAAGTCTGAGTCGGTATTTAATGAACCAACTATTCTAAAAACATTAAGAGAAGCAATGATATTAATGACAAAGCTTTTATCTCATTTAATCCAACTACTCCTTGTCGCCTATCCTTGTTCAAGCGAATTTCTTAATAAATTTCCATCATGGTACTAATAGGAATCTTCTCTATTATCATCCTGTGTAAATAAAATATTGTAGGCTATGTGCTGGTACTGAGTCCTTGGCCTCTCCACTGCCATGTAACAACAAAATAATCATAGGTTAGTGCATGTAAGTCAACTTGGTAAGGAGTAAGCACGAACATAAGATTATTTCTTGCATGCTAGCTTGACATTAGTGAACAAAAAGATCAACAAATGGAGACAAGAGATATACACACTTTACAATGTCATTCAAGCATTCTTTATGGGGCATACAAAATGAAGCAGTCAACAGATGCTAAAAATCTCTATGTTCAAAAGGAGTATAATGAGCCTACAAGCTGAAGTCATAAATAATGAATGGATAGTAGACAAAGGTACACCATAGAAAATATGGGAAGGTTGCAAAAATGTAAATCTGGCACTAGGAAGCTTACCAAGATCAAAAGTAAAAGCCAAGAAAACCAAAACCACCGACAGTTATTTGGATAGCTCGAAGGGCCATTGCTGGAATGTCGAGGGCTACAACCATTGAAGGTAGTGTGATTAGTGGATATGTTGGACAATATTGAAGCACAAAGGGGATAATGATAGCCAGAGGGTGGTCTTATTAAACTGCTCAAGATAGTGATAGCCAAAGAGTGGTCTTAATAAATTGCCCAAGAAATTCATTCAATGGACCAACGCTAGCTGGTGGTCTTAATAAGCCAGCACTAGCTAGTGCCAAATGGGCTGCTTGGTAGCGTAGGCCCCGCCCTCCAATATCAGTACCCTACAAAAGTGCATTGGGATACTTGGGGGTTGCGTTGGATATTTTAATTGTACACTCCTCTGCTTTGTGTAAGGCACATTGAGCTGATGCAAAGCACTAGGTGTAAAGTTTCTTCCATAGAAAATTAAAAAAAGCCTTCTTTCTACAACAAGTATTGACTAAAAATCAATGGTGATTCAAAAATCGAAGACTGAAAGTAGATTAACTTTAACAAATTTGTAGTAAATAATGTCAGAGATTGAATTTAAAGAAGGTACGCTATAAGGGAAAAGCTCATGATCAAAGACAGAAATAGAAACTCATTCATGCCTTCCTCCTAGCACCACATGTGAGCATATATAAAATTTGCATGCCTTTTAAACTTCATGATAAAGGTTAGTCCATGCAAATTTTTCTAAATACTCCTATGAAATAACATATCATGCTCTAAAATGCAAAAAAATAGTCAAGATGATCAAAAGACATATAAAAACATGACATATACCTATTCCATAGTGGATTGGTGTCATTGTGCAAAGTGACCCTTTCCCAACCCTTGACAAGCTTAGATGATGAAGATTGTGTAAGATTCTATGAAGTGGACAAAATTAGCTCTCAATTGAAGAGAGTAACTTTGCATGAAGATTGTGGATGATCAAATGAGGAATGAGACCTCCAATTTATAGAAGATTTTGATGAGACAAGAAGCAAAATGGGTGAATGTGGGACAAATATTTAGCCAATAGGAAGGAGCCACTTGTCCAAATATGAGTGGATGGAGGATGTGCAAGTTTTGGTCAATATGCCAATAAATGAGATTAGTTGGCCTTTTCAAATTCAAATTTGGCTTGTTGGACGGAAAAAAAGGGACTTAAATGCCAAGTGGGGGACATGTAAGAGGGGAGTTAATGCCATGTTAGAAGGGACAAGTCAACCTGATTTGAATTCAAATTTGAGGGAATATTCTCCAAAGATGCCTTGTTGAAGAAAATGAGGATTTAATAAATGAATTAAAATGCTTTATTTGGGCAAGTGGGAAAAGCTAGAGAATGTGATGGGTGATTAGGATTAGATTAGTCATGGTTTGATTAATTGAGATGATGTTTAGGTGATTTGACCCATTTGACTTAGATTTATGGATTAAACTAAATCAAAAAGGACATGAAAGATGAATTTTGAGATTTAATTAAATAATGTTTGATTTATTTAATTAAAAGGATGATGAACTTAGGAGAAGATTTATTAATCAAAAGATGGAATGTTAGGATTTGATTAAAAATTGATCTATTTAATCAAATGAGGTAATGAATTAATTAAATAAAGTGAATTTATTTAATTAAATGATGAAATGTTAGATTTAATTAAACAAAGGGTATTCAATTAAAATGGTGAATTGAAATGCATGCATATTTTAAGTGTCTACACAATTTTATTACATTTACTATAGATTAAATATAACTTTTTTTTCCTATATTAGACAAAAAATTAATACTGTTTATACATTTTAAGAACCATAATACTATTTATACATTTTAAGATTTGAAAAAGGAACATATGGAAAATATACTAGGAAGGAGATGGAAAAAAAAACGTTTATCTTCTCAATATTGCATTATTTACTGGTTTCTGAATAGCCTCCAAGTTAGACTATGAAGCCTATTCTTGCAGGATTTTATAGATTTAGAGTGAGCCAAATAAATTTATATTTTTATTTGTAACAAACAGTCTAAAATAAATGTTAAATTTTAATCACATGTGAGAAAAATATCATTTTAATTCAATCGTGATAATCTAAAAATAACAATTTACTGATTTTTTTTTAATTGACGTCTATTATTCAAAATGCAGAGAAATATTAATAATGTTTTGAAAAGCATAAAATATGAGTAAGCAAAAATAAGTCGATTGCAAAATCTTTAAAAATATCATAAAAGCTATAACATAATCCAAATATTGCAAATCCAAATAGCATACTCATCCCATTTTTTATATGAATGAAACAATATCTACTTTGGGCGTAGCACTGCTGGCCATTAAAAAATAGCCAATAATCTTGACAGGAAAACTTAAGAATCTTTGAAGAGATTGCAGAAATGGTTGTTTCATCTACAATTCTTTAATAAAAATAGATTCTCTTATTCCAAATTCTACTAACCTGCCACTAATATTCAGGATATTTTTCACATAATTCACAAACTTCTTTCCAGTTCATTGACCATCTTCCTGTGGCAGTGGATAACCTTGATTTTGAAAACTCCTTTTCCAAAGCTAGCAAATTATTTTGCATGGTTGCAGGGCAGTATTCTGGCAAAAGAAGCCTTGCTACATTTAATGGACTATTTCTAAGAAGGAAACCTAGAAAATTCACTGCCTGTGCACCCTTGTATGGCCCAATATGGGCGTGCACCATCTTCAAATTTCGCAATGCCACCTGTGCTGGCTTCTCATCTGACATCATCTCCTGCATCAAACATAATGTGTGTTCATTTGTTTACAAGAATGAAAGAAACAATGTTACTGTCCCCAAGAAGATAATATTGTTACTGAGAGAAGCCAAGAACCATTCTCCACAGTGCATACAAGACCTGATATCAAACACTTCTTGATTTCTTTATTTGCCGGGAGAGTTCGGAAGTAATTATCGAGCGGCATGAAGGAGAGTTACCGAGCGGAGGCAGCATTTCATTTATCGCCCTTGTATTGATTGGGCATTGAAAGGTTCAATCACGTGGGCTGTTCCCTACGTGCTCCTGTGGTAGGCCCACGGGGACCGCCAACCTATTCCTTGTGGTCAGCGGCCACGCCCTATTACCTGTTTATACCGCTGCTGCCCTCAAACGAGCCGCCCCTCAATAGTTGGGTCACGATGATGGGGCATCGGTTTCGGGAACAGAGTTGTGTAATCCAGTCAAGGATTTTCTGCACTATTAACCAGACTTAGAGGCGCTAACTCGTGAGACGACACTCACAGTTCCACCCAATGCTTGCTACCAAACTGGGTACTCACTAGCCGACCCATTGGCCCGGGCTCCATCCGGCCGACGACCAAACCCTAGCCCGGCGCAACCGGGGTTGGTTTGGTTTTGGCCGGACAGAGTTGTCCGGTTCGCTCCAGATGGGACGCCGGCTAGATTTATCACTGACGTTCGAAAGCTTTCGCCACCTATGTACCCTATATTATGATTACCATTCTCGATACGACCGTAGAGAACACCGAAAGCGCCAACATCCGGGCCGCCTTAGACAGAACCGGCGACCACATTAAATACTAACCTGGAAACATATGCCATGCATTGTCAACTCTTCAAGGTGAGGAAAACCCTTTAAAACAGTAATACTGGGGATTCCTGGATTGACAACATTGTTTATACTATAATTCTGAAGAGTAATTACTTTAACTGATTCTGCTCCAGAAATTCCTTGTAGTAATCTAAGCCCTTGATATCGCCCTAAATCCATGAGGGAGATTTCTATCAACCGAGGGCAAGCCATTTGCAATGATATAACAGGGCTTAAAAGTCCTAGATTCAGGTACTTGAGATTGGAAGCATGTATCTTCAATTTTTTTAACCTCAAACAACCTCGAATCTGCAAATTCTTAAGATGTGGGCACACGTGCATGAATTCTTCAAAAGTGGCATCATCCACAGTCGGATTACAGAAATAATAAAATGTTTTCAGGGACTGGAAAACCCCAAAATTAGTGGGTACCTTGGGAAGATTGATGAATTGCAGTTTTAGGGAAGTGAGGTTTTCACACCTAAAAAGAGAGTCCCCAAGCTCCACCATGGAAGAATCGTTCAGCATCTTACCAGTCTTGGGATCTCTATAAAAGATTATTAAAACCATGCGTTTCACCTGTTTTTCAGCTGCAAGGCCAACCCAATTGTTCAGATCGGCTCTGTTAGGGTCATCCAAGGCAACTTGAAGGTCCAAGCAGCAAAGATGAGCATCCAAGTGGAGCAGGGCATTGCTAATTATGACGAGTATCTTTCCATCATTTTGTTTCTTAAAATCTTGGCAACGAAAATTGAGAAAGGGTAATTTCTTCCATAAGACTCGCCATCTCTGAGAGAGGAGGGAGAAACGTACGACATTTCTGTAAGAAATCTTTGACAGAATATGAGTTAAAAGAAAATCATCTGATAATGCATACAACCTGTCTGTTGCCAATGCCCTTGCCATTAGCCTTGTGGTTACCATTACTGCAATCTTATTTTCTTTGCCTGCAAAAGAACCTCTAGAAATCTACGGAGAGTGCCCACCGTGCGGAATGTGGAGTAATAAAGCACAGATATATTTGTTTAATATATATACTAGCGCTTGCACGTCAATGAGGTGCCGATAGCAGGATATACCTTGGCAATATATTGAAGGACAGGGGAAAAAATGCAAGGAAATGTAAATTGTTTTTCTTAAGACTAACTATTTATAGCAAAAGTCAGTTGATGATGGGATGCAAGAAGATTTGAATATGAACAAATTGAACTTTATTTAAATCGGTATGCTATGCTAAATGGTTTCACAACATAATATTTTTGTACAATGAAAGAAGACATGCAACTTAAAAGGTTGATTGGATTAAGTACAGTTGTTGGTCAATGATATACCTTGTGATCGAATGTAACATAATGGAAAACTGCATGTTGTGGGGAAATATTTTTTATAATACAAAAACTATGTTATGACACATGAAAATGACTAACTCAAGAGATTGGTTATGTATAATACAATTGTTGGTGGTTGACGATGAGGTTGTATGATATATGCCATTTTTCTTCAAGACCTATAGAACAAAAGCAATGGAATGGTTAGCAAAAATCCCAACAATTTTTTTTTTGGCCTTGTCAATTAGGCAAATACCAATTATTTAATTTTTAACCCCACAATGAGGAGGCACTAAATCACACATGATTAGCATCAAGGAATAATCATCACCCCTTGTTAAATATTAATAAACCTTTAGTTACAATTTGTTAGGTTACATTAATAACAATTGGTACCTACTTAAATTCGTACATGGTCAAGTCCTTAAGTTTGACCTTGCCTTTAATTAGCTTACCTCACATTATTTAAATAGCTTACTTAGTCATCTCGAAATTTGAGGAGGTATTATACACCATTGACCCCTGATCCTTCTCGATGTAATAATATTAATGCGCCATTATTTTCCCTTAATATTAATATTACTATGGCTTTCACTTCTATTAACGATAACACTAGTAGTATGTGGCTCTGAATATTAATATCAATGCTTTACTTACTAATATCAACAATAATATTAATTATTAATATTGACAATAATATTGCATTTAGTATCTCTAAAATCATATATGCATATTTAATTGTATTATTAATATTATCTTCCATATTCATTTTATTTTCTAAATTAAGAAATCTAAATTATTTATATACATATATGATAATATGTAATTCAATTATTATAAAAATAATAATGATCAACTTAGTATTCATGTTCTTTTCAATATATATTTATTGACTAAAAAGAAACCTTAATAAAATGTCATATTTAATGGTAAATATATAGAATATATAAGAAATCTTAAATTACATTCCTTAACACTAAAAAGAGCATTCACAAGAACCAAGATAAAACATGTATAAAGTAAAAAGATCATAAATATATAATGTGATTTATTTGAAAATAAAGAGAGTTAAGTTTTGTTATTTTTTTCTTGTCTTCTTTTAAAGTTAGTTACTTACCCACATAAACTTGTAATTCAACCATTTTAAACACCATCGGAAAGGGGTGAAGATAGTAGAACATAATAAGAGATGTCAACCCTAATCCGTCCCCAATTTATGAGCATGAATCAACCTTGATTAATTATCCTCGACGGTAAAATGTGAACATTTTCTAGCAAGTTTCTAAAGCCTTTTCAATGAATCATTCATATATTTGTGTATATCATGCAATCGATGTCCCATGAGACCATATTTCTTTCAAGGAATTTTACCCACCTTCCTACCTTCTCTAGTATCTAGCAATTCCTAAAAACAAAAAATTGATTAATAGATCCAAAATCTACAACCTACATCATGACATAGTAATAATGGAAACCTATATTAACAATAATATATAAAACTATCTTTTACAAATCTATTAACTTGGATTAAAATAATTACCTTGTCTAGTAAGAGAGATCCATTATATCAATTTTGCAATGTGATCACTCCCCGAGATGCAATGCATATAAAAGAATATAAACTTATACCTTTTTACCTTCCTATGCTCAATAATTTCAAATGATGGAATTTCTAATGGCTTATTACCTCTATTTACATCACTTCTATTTTGTTGTTGACTTGTATTGCATTGCGTATGTTGACTTGTATTGCATGGTGGATACACAAGTGAAAATTTTGGTGATCAATCCCCACTAAAAGTAAAAAATTATTGAATTGTGTTCACTTAAAATTAGGCCTAATGTTTATTGTGCACCAAAATCTTGAATATTATATATTCTCCACCTACACTACATTGGATGAGGCATTTAAGTTTTGTTGCACTATCATGGACAAATTTTAAACTTACATGCTCATCTTCCTTTAAAATGAGAGCATATCCCTTTTCACAACATAATTTCCCAAGTTCTCACATACAATTCCTTTGATTATTTTCACAAAAAACATCCAATCTAATTTCTCCTTGCATAAAAAAATATATATATTCTTCATGCTCGAAGATTGAAGTAGCATCTTTATATGCATAGGCACCACTATCCAAGATTGAAGATTTGTTATATGTTGGTAGAAAAGAGAAATTTTCTCATAATTTAGCTTTGCAAATTGCTTAAGATTTATAAAACATGTATTAAATTATTGCAATCATTTATTTCTACAAATAGATATTTATTAGGCTGATATAGAGGAGATTGTTGCAATCTTGTAAGTTTGAGGCCATGATTGCTATCTTCATGGGACTTAAAGTTTTTTTGTAATGATTCTTAGCCATTACATTACAAAAACTCTCTGATGACCAGCTCAGTGCTACAAGGATATACTCTACTAAACACCATGCAAATGTAAGCCATTTATCTAGAATTATTAACTCATTCACATTCATCAATCCACTTGCTATACCTGAAAAACATATTCAGAGAACATATAAGGCCCTGCTATTCAATGTTTGACTTAAGTTTTGCACTTTAGAGCTGTAATTGCTTCGTTACAATAAATAAAATTGTGATTCAAATGAAGGGGTATTTGTTTTCATTTCAAGAATTGTAAATCTTAGAAATACAGAGATTTACTTATGTAATCTTCCCCCAAGTATGATAAATAGAATGAAATAAAATAACAGAAGTGTATAGTTTTTATTGAAGCTTACACATCAATAGGCTCACTCAATGCTGTCATGTCCAAGAAATCCAAAGCAGAGAAACAATATTCAGCATGGACTCGAATGTGGAAAAGATACTGTATAGGGATATTAGGAATTAAAATCCAGCAAGCGGATAAAACAACACTAACCATTTACACTTGTACTGAAACTCTCCTGGAATATGCGGCATGTAGCCTCCCCAATAAGGTCTTTTTTATCACTGCAAGTCAAACAAATATGTCAAGACTATCAAAACTAAAACTAACATGAATTCTATGAAGAATCAAAAGAATTGTTAGTTTAAAGAATCAAGAAACTTCCACAAAATATAAGAAAAACCATTAGACTGGATACCATACCAGCTCTTCTACAAGCTTAAAGAATCCAAGCACTTCCACAAGTGTCTTGTTCAACTCACACAAACTCTAGACATTTTATTATAGGATAGTATGTATAAATCCATTAAATCCTTACAAAAGTTTCATAAAGAAAACACACAAAGATGCCAGAGCCGGGGAATGGATGTCAGGGACTTCCAAGTATTGAAGACATGTTATATGCTAAGGCAGTTATGCGTTAACATGAGAACAACACACTAACCTCAGGGGATGGCAGGGGCCATTGAGGTCCATTAGACTTGATACCATAGCAACTCTTCTACAAGCTTAAAGAATCCAGACACTTCCACAAGTGTCTTTTTCAACTCACACAAACTCTAGAGATTTTATTATAGGATAGTATGAATAAATCCATTAAATCCTTACAGAAGTTTCATAAAGAAAACACACAAAGATTCCAGAGCCAGTGAATGGATGTCAGGGACTTCCAAGTATTGAAGACATGTTATATGCTAAGGCAGTTATGCGCTAACATGAGAACAACACACAAACCTCAGGGGATGGCAGGGGCCATTGAGGTCTCTAGCATAAAGGACCCTGTTACTGATGCTGAAACACGTTATCATATGCAAATTTTAAAAATGGTCCAAAATAACCTTTATCTAATAACAAACCACAAATTTCCTACCATTCGAAGCCCTCGATGTCTAAACAGTAAACCAATATCAACCATTTTTAACTACATGGTCACTATAGTTTCAAATTCTTAATTAACCAGTGACTTAAAAAGTGCCTTACGTTGGAAGAAAGATGATTTAACCATAAGTAGGGCTATATAGACAGTTATTGGCAAGAAAACATTTGCAAGGCGAGAGCATGCCATCATGGTGACTTAGGTTGAAAGCCTATACGAATTGTTCAACCATGATTTTTTAGCAAGTTACTTGAGCATTCCACGATGAATCTGTACAGAACAAATACTATCATTATACCTTAACCAAGGAATGTTGGAAACAACCCACATTCAGGACTCTAGACCAACGAGGGCTAGTAGTTCAGTTCTAGAGTGACCCAGTAGCCTATGAGAGGTCCTAAACTATGAGTCCTAGCTGCTCCATAGAAGTTTGGAACAAATTAACAATAAGGAAAATGTAATATATCACAACTAATTTTTGGGGTGGAAAAACACCACTGACAAGACCAGGGAGCATGCCTTGGATGAATTTGAAGAAATATATAGCCCGTGGCTACACAAATTTAGCCAAAAATGGTATCCTCTCAGCATGGTGCTTAAACAAGTATAATTTATCAAAGTAGTAAAAGAACATAAATAAAGAAAGAATGAACAATACACAAATATTATCCATACTTAGTGGTGATGTAGATCATCCCACGCTACTCTGGGTTTCGATTCCCCGACACAATAGCCACTTATGAATGAACATGTCTGATTTCTTCATCGTTTTGTGTCTAAACGGAGATGCCCATCTTCCTCTGCTATGGCAGTTAATTCTACACGTATCTATGCAAAACACAGAAGGCTTTGCTACTAAAACTCTGAGAACTATTCACTTCCTAGAAACCTCACAAAACTCTCCAAAAATACCCAATGTTGTAACATGTACGTACTATCTAAAACCCTTTTGCAACTGTCCGACAATGCCACGACTCAGTTGTTTACCCTTGCAAAACCGTAACATTTATCTCTAACTTTATAAAACGAGAGTGTTGTTGATGCAATGTATAGACATGTAATTGCTCTCTGCGCCTCATCCCTTCCTAATCTCCTACTCATGGTTTCTTTTCTCCTCTCCTGTGCAATTTCTTCCTTCCTATCCCAAGACTCTTGATCTCTCTCTCCTCAAGCCTATCTGCATCTTCTAAGTCTCTGTTTCCCAACAAACCAAACTCCCCTCAAAAACCAAGGGGGTCACATCGATTTAAAGATGTGCTCCATGCCTTCTTTTTCTACACAACCTGCCTTTTCTATGATAAATCAAGGGTCTCCATATAGTATTAATGGCACAAATGCCTCCTCGCTCAGTTTTGGCCATTTCTTCTTAATAACATTTAATATTCACCCATACTTATGTTGCAACTCATCACAGTAGAAAGTTTTCTGATGACTTCTCTCGCTGCAGTGCTGCACCCTAGGTTTCTATAGCAAAGAGTTAGAAGTAATATGAGAAGGATCGGTGTGGCGTGTTGTACCAAAATTTTAAGCTGCAGTCACAGATCTCCCAACCTTTTTCATAGCGAGACGGTAGATATCGTGCACAGTATAGGGGACTCCTGAGGAAAGCGCAGGGCCATAAAACTGTCTGCCAAATTGTCATACCCATTTCCACTCGCTTGCTAATAGACATTGTACACTGCTTATTGGAATGCATAGGGAAAACATCAGTGTGAATCAGAATACCCATAATCCAGCAGCAGGAAGCCTGAAAAAATTATGGACATCAGACAGTAAGACTTTTCCATTTGAATTCTCACCTATAATAGCCTATTGCCTATTGGCTAACAAGATTCACAAAATTGGCTTTTGTAACACCGACAACAAGAATCCCATCTATTTATGTTCCTACGGTCAACTTTGTGGAACTCTAGATCACTTTCAAATTTTTGTTTTAGGTTTTTCATAGTTCCTTTCACTAATGTGCTCTTCTTCCGAGAATAAAAGAGTTTGTAAAACAATTTACTTTGTTATTTAAAATTTTCATTAAAAATAAATAATTATCCCTTCTCTCATTCAAGATCATACACAGATTTTTACATATACAATTTTTTTACTTTTATTTTTTAAATGATAAAGAATGGGCCTCTAGGCTTGAATACTAAGGACCTCAAAGATATGTTTTAATTGATTAACTCACTACTTATGACTAAAATATCATTTATTCTTATTATTTTTATTTACCTTATCTTTGAATTTATTAAAAATTATTTAAATAGCTATTAAATCTTTATTATCCTCTCTTTAATTGTAGAGTAATTTATTAAAAATCATTTTACTATTTCAACCCTTCATAATATAAGACTTCAAAGGATTTTTTGTTTCATTTTTTTATTAAATTAACCTTTTGAAATTGTTCAATCCTTATTTCAAAATATCAATACTTTTGAAATAATAAATACTAGTAATTCATTTAAAAGAGTTTTAATGATTATACTATAGAAAATTATATGTATGTTAATATGTTAGAGAGTGTATGTTTGTACATGTAATTTATAGTTGTGTGTAGGTGGATTAAACAATTAATAATAAATGCTAAATAATGGAATGCAATAAACTTCTATATTTTTTCTTTGAAGAAATTAAGTATTATGTGATTATAAAATGAATTTTATGTGATAAGTGACATTTTGGATGCTTTTACATGATATTTTGGAGGCTTTTACCATTAAAGACAACCAAAACTTGTTTTCTAATGACTCAATGGTAATTTACAGACGTGAGACTTGTTTTAGGTTCAAATCTCACACTATATATAACTTATCGACTAGTTATATTCATAATTTGAAAAGACAAAAATAAATAATAATAACTAAATCATTCATTACTGCAAGCAATGCTCCAATATTAATAATTCCCTACCTATCTTCTAGAATACCAAATTGCTCTTCTTAAAACCTTGGTAGACAATTTTTTTTTTTAATAGTTAGAAATTTGAGAGAGAAGGGAAGAGCGTACAACATCTCTATAAGAAATATTTGACTTAAAAGATAATTATCTGATAATGTAGATATACTATAGTTGTCAATGCTCTTTCCATTAGGGGAGAGGGCCCAATAGTTGTGATAGTACATGTACATTCAAAGCCCAATATTTTAAAAGTATGGAACTAGTAATTGTAAGAGACGATCCAATAGTTGAACAAAATATTCCGATTACATTCAAAAAGCAACAAATTATATGATGCCACATTGACACACTAAAAATATGACTTGATGCACCACTATTGGTCTAATTTTTTTTGGGGGGTCTATTATGACCCCTCAACAAAAGGCATGTTGATGACACCTTTATTCTCTATCTATGTGGGTGAAACGAAATATTTGAAGTGTCCATGTCCCTCGCCACTTGAGGATATAAATTTTTAATGTCAATGTTGTATGTTCATTGCAATGTCAACCCATAAAGTTAGGGTGCACCACTATTGGACACTCT
>VDFB02346481.1:0-22714 GCA_007258455.2 Sequoia sempervirens
GGTTACAATCTTATTCTTCAACAACTTTTGTAAGATAGAAGAATAAGATTTCAATAACTTTGTGAAATTTTAGTTACATTTGAGGCCGAAATCATCAGTAATAACTACTACATTCGTAACAGCCTTACCTTTCCCAAAGATTGATACGATGGACTTTTCCTCAGAATGGGAGTGCGAGGAGGATCCCCCAAACTGAACAACCATCTGTTGGTACTCTCATAGGGCTGCACACAAATGCTCAAAAGAAGGGTACTTCATAAGGGAAAAATTATATTTCCAAGGCCTTTGTAAGTTCCCTATGAACACTTTTTGTACAGCATAATCAGATAGCTGATATGAGATTTGTGAAAGGAGTGCTTGATAGCGTACTATGAAATCAATGATTTTTCATTATCTCCTTGTTTACATCGGACGAGATCTAAAAAGGTCATCTTCGACCCAATACTAGCTTGAAATTGTCTAAGGAATTGATTTAAAAATTGTTCAAATGAGAAAATAGAATTGTTAGACAAGGAACAATACCATTCCAGTGATGTATCCTTGAGTGATCAGGGAAATAGTTTTGTCATTAATGCATCATGGTGGAAGAAATTAGTGGACAAGGTAGTAAAGGAAAACACATGTGTATGTGGATCCCCTTTACCACCATATTTTTAAAACTTAGGGATCTCCATTCCTTGTGGGAAGGGAGTGTTAAGAATAGCAACTGGCAATGGGCTATGTTGGAAGAAGGGCTAGAAGATAGGCTAGGAAGAAGCTTGGGAGAGACTCGCCAACTGACTCTGCATCTTATCCATATTCTGAAGAAGGCTGTTCATAATAGGGTCATTAGAAGATAGAGGGCCAGAGGAACCTCCTCTAGAACCACCACCAAAGTCACCTCTAGAACCACCACCAATGTGACCTTTGCTAGAACTAGATCCACCGCCACCAATAGGGCCTCCACCACTAGAGGTGAAAAGAGGGGTGAAGCTAAAGCCCAAGGGGACATTGTTTACTTTGATTGTTTTGAGTTTTTTAGAGACATAAGTGATGTTGATAGAAGGGACTATGTCAGCCATGTAGATAGATGTGGGAGGCATCGATACTCCTAACTTTCCTTCATAATCCTCAAAAGTGGCTCTTTCCATAACACTAGGAGTGTTTGAAGCAGCACCTACTTCTATCAGACTAGTAAGACTAGCCATGAGTTCTAATCCTATTCGATCCTTTCCAATCATGTACTTTAATTCACTAATGACCTGAGTGGCCCTAGCCATCTTCGAGTTCCTTTCCAAATGATTTTCTAAGGTGCCCAACCTTTTTCTAAGGGTGGAGACATATTTCAAAGGGATTTGAACAACCTTATACTCATCCACTAATGATGATGTAGAGGATGCAAGAGGAGTGGGGAGGTGATCGATCTTGTCAGAGAATCCTATGTCACCCCTTGACAATTGCTCCTATGCAGTCACACTAACAGCTAGACCAGAGAAAAGGCTTGTAGAGAAAACGATAGTGACATTCATCCTTTCCATTGGGAGGTGTCATACACTTTTCTTAACAATATACCCAAAAGTTGTAGACTAGGTTGTGATGCTCATAAACCTTAAGAACAATAAAAAATACAACAGTCATGGAGTACATGGGAGATATCCCAACATCAAAAGAAGAAAAAATGTTGGTTCACATTAGGTTCACCAAAAATGTAAGAGAGGGGGACCAACCATGTTCAAGGTCCTAGGTCATGGAGGGCCAAGAGTGGGAAGAACTTCCCCTAACTTACATCGGCTTAATGGGATGTTGGAAAATGAAAAGATGAGAATGATGAGGGACCATGGTCGTTGATCCTATAAGACCCAAAAATACGGGCGAGGCTAGAGCAAGCCAACTGGGTTCAACATTATGCCTCGAGGAAGCTCTCCACTCAAGGGCGACGAAAGCATATCTCAGGATGACATTGCAAAACACTAGTACTGGCGCGCATTGACGTCCGTATGACTAGACAACTAAAGAGACAAGATCGAACCTAGGAAAATAGGCTAATGACCAAACTAACTACCACTAAAGGGCCAAAATAGCGCTATTAAGTAAAAAAATACTCTTTAATATGATAAAGTAAAAATGCAAGGGTTAGGGTGGCAAGAATGATCTCAGAAAGAAATTTGTTCATTAGCTAGCTCCCCAAAAGCACGTTCACCTACACACAAAGAGGAGGAAAAATGTTCGATGGCTCTATAGGGGTCTTCCTTAGTTAGACCCCTCTTTAGGTGTTTCTATCTCCATGGACAACCAAGAAAATGAGGATGATAAAGAAAGTAATATAATGAAGAACAATAAAACATTGCAAAATGCTAAATGTGCTTACTCAACCAACTAATAGAGGAGAGGAATTAGAAGCTTACCACCTCCACCAAGAGCACTCAAGGCTAATTAATGAAGGAGAGAATGAGAGTACTCGAGCCTCTATTGCAATGGTGTTGTCCCAAAATTTCCCTACTAAAGTGATGGAGTGAAGTTGTTGCTGCTATGGAGTGCAAAAGTGTTACTAAGATGCTTGAAAAGTGTGCTAAGAGATGAAGTTGAATGCTTGAAGCTATGAAGAAGATTTGTTGAAAGCTTAGAAGATCTGAAATGCATGTTGAAGGAGGGAATTTGAAGGAGAGATGAAGAAAATGACCATATTTGGGTCAGTCGGCTGAAGAGGGCGTTACAAGTCAACTGTCAATGAGAAGTGTAATGGCTCTGCAGGTTCAGCCACAAGAATTTTCTAGTCACGTAAGCGTGCCACATAGACATCTACACACCACACGGATGTCCCCAATAGAAATTCTCTCACCAACGCTCAAAAAAAGTGCTAAATGGAATGAAAGCAGTGGGCTTAGGTGTAATTAAGCCTCTAAACTTAGTTTTCTAAAGTAGAAAAGGGCAAAAGGGGAATTTGCATAAGGGGTGCAAATTCACTTCTATACACATTGAAAATACAATAAGGAAACTCTTAGATTACCCTCAAGCATGTGAAAATATGAATAGACATTAAAATTAATTGTTGCCACTTTAAAACATTGTTAAAACTACTTTAAAACTATATTAAAAAAAAAAAAGTCAGTAAACTACTCATTTTTTCTCAATATTCTCATAATTGTAATAAACTACAAATCACAAAAAATATATAATATACTTAGAAATTAATATTACACTTCTTAACAATAACTAATTTTACTATATGTTAAATTTTTAAAAATAATAATAATACTATTTTTCAGGAAAAAAAAAAAAACAGAAGACCCAATATAGTCTAAGAGGTTAGTTAGGATTTCCAAATTTGTCTCTTAACCACACATCCATAAAAATTTCATCCCTGAGCTAATAACACTAACATAAAACATAACAATTGACTACGGTAGTTCCATAATTGACCTGCATCTTAGATGTAAATTGTTTTCTCTTTCCTATATTATTCCAGGAGGATAAGAATGGTCTACGCTATTTTGGAACATATGTGTTAATCCTTCTGGGTTGTACCTTATTGTTATTTTCAGCGGTTGGTTTCCGCTGAGTTATCTCGCTTATCATTTGATGGTTGAGGTCGGTCACTGGAAACCTGCTTATTTAATAAAACCATTCACTCTAAATATTGGTTTATAATTAATAACACCATGGAATAAAAAAGATATAAAAATAACACAAGCAATTGAAATAAGGAGAAAAGTAAATTAATAAACTTAAGTGAACAAATAAATTTTATAAGGTACGATGACTAACGAAAAACATATTAAAATTTATAAGTAATGATGCATTTGAAATACATTTCTGTTGTAAAGAATCTTATAAGAAGTCATGAAAATATGAGCTGACAAGAATGATTGTTCATTCGATATCTGTTATGCTTTACAGTGAAGATGTGAATGGGAACAGATAAAGATATAAATTTGGTCCTTTTCCGATTACCAATGCTGAGCCAAAATACGTCTCTATCGTTTAAGAAGGAAGGCAAAGAACCTGTTGCAAGCGGGTTATATGTTCTCCCCTATTTACCAACATATTACATTGGATAACCTCACACAAATTCTTATAATTTTACAAATGACATAGATTAGGTTTAACATTTTCCATAAATAGTGAACCAATTTTTTATGTACAAAGTAGCCTTCGACGAAAGCCCATGTATGTCGACGAATCTCAGTCACTAGCTATATATAATTTATATTTATACATATTTATAAAGAGTTTATATATTCATCATTGCTTACCCAAGTTGAAGATCGGTCGCTACGGCTGTAATTCCCCCATTTGAGTACGGCCGAGACTCCCCTGCGTTACATTCTTCGATAGTCTGTACACCAGCCTGAGTAATATGAAAAGAATACTGTGAGTGCAAAATACAGATTAGACATACAGGGGAATAAGATTGGCATGATCATAAATAGTAGCCTTCACCATTATACTAGAGGAGAGATATTGATAACTTATAATAATGCTATGAAGTAGAGTGCTCTACTACATTGACAAGTCGTTAAAGGTGGGCTTCTATGAAGGAATGTAACAATGTGCTTTGAAATGTTTCATACCCTTCTTTGCAGATTAGCAATTTCCTCATACAGCATTTCCTCCTGTTGAAAGAAAAGTTGTCAGGTTTTTTCTTCATGATCAATATGAAAAGTACGTTATTGCTGATTTTGTTAACATATTCATTGATGAATTTGTTGAACTCAGAGCAATCTCTTCATTCGCGGGATGAAATTGATCGCAAGAGGAATCTGATGGTATATTTTCTTACTAGGAAAGAATAAAGTATTCACTAATGCATACATATATTAATGGTTACCTAATTCATCTTGTCGGCCAGCGAAATAGATAACAAATTATATTAACCTCTTCTAATCTTCATATGTATGTTGGGATGTGAAGCCCAACGGTCATTCGACCCTTCGTCTCCTCCCAACTCTTCAGTTCACAGCTGAATATGAGTATTAATATATGTGCAGTCCATGCATGATGTATTGTTGTATTGGATATTAACAGAGTTATTCCCTGCTTTAGAGTGGATGTAGGCAATTGCCGAACCACTATAAATTCGTGTCTCTTGTTTTGTTCATTATCTTTCTGTTTTATTCTATTTCTCTGCTTGTTTAACATTCACAATTGGTATCAGAGCAAGGTGAGGTTGAGCGGAGATGGAAGAAGATGATGAGGCTCAATTTGTCATTGAAGAATTTCTTAACAATTTAATTTCAGGAGAGAGTGATGTTGTGTATTTGAAAGTTGTAAAGAAACGTCGTGTACACTGGTGGGATGGCTGGAAAAAAGAGGAGAATTCAATTGAAGAGGATGAGGATGCTGGGTTAATTTCTTTTCCCACTCTTGATGCAGCTGTGGCATATGTTGGCGAAACTTTTGCAGAGGACACTCTTGACAAACAAAGATGGCCTCACGGGACGGGCTTCAAGCTTATTGCCCCCATTCAGATGTCTCAGGGGCCAGTTGGTTTGAACAAGATGTTGGTTGATGATATTGATGCAGTTGTAGGTGATTGCAAGTCTGGAGAGGTTGAGGGGAGTTTCAATCTGTTTGATGTAGGCCTTACTATGGATAAAATCCATTCAGTTGATGATGGTAGTAGAAGGAAGAAGAGGCCTGCGAATAAAGATTGTAGAGCTTTGGCTGGAGATTTTTTAACCTGCGGTGTTACGGATTCTCTGCAGATGGTTTGTAAGGAGGTTGCAATAGATAATGTGGGAAGAGCTCCCACAGTTGCAGCAGACGTTCAAACTGAAGAAGACGCTGGGGTTGCCAGAGAGAATGAAAACCCTGATGACCATAAGATTCTTGTGGAGGCAATGGAGGAATCGAATGCAGAGAAACGCAACTCGCTGCATCTCCCACCAAGAATGTCTCATAGCACGCTTTGTGTAAACTTAGGCAAAGCTAGTAGTCACATGGTGAGCACTCCGTCCCCTTCTAGGAATTACTACAGCGACCGCCTCATTCCCAGCCGATCAGATTCCAATTCTGACGAGTTTGACGGCCATGCAAGGGCCTGTGAGCGGGCAGAGGAGGAAGGGAAGCAGTCTGGGAACTGCATCCTCAATGGTGGCAACGAGTGGTACGAGAACACGGAGTGCCAGGCGCAGCAGGCGGCTCAGAGAGAACAGTTGTACTTGGGAATGGGGGTCTCCGGCAGTGAGGAAGGCGAGTGGTACGGGTCGTCGCTCAGGCCTGGCGGCAGTCGCGCGGCCTATGATTGTATTCACGACATGGTCACCCAGGTCGCCACTCAGGTCGATGATGGCCCCTGTGTAACCTACGTTGCATCTTCGCAAAGGAGAAAATCCGTTGTTTCTGAAGTTTTTGAGGCTTGGAACGCGGGGTTTAGACTGGAGGAATCAGCGGGTGTTGAGGCCAGATTCTGGGGACCTCGGTGACTTGGACGCACGATCCGAGAGCGATGGCGGTTGATGGGAAGACACTTTCAAAATGACAGAGGTGGAAGCTGCTGTAAAAATTTCTAGTCGACCTGAGGTAAGGAAAGCGGATTCTAAAGAAAATATCAAGAATAATGTCCACACGGATTCAACTATGTCTCCTCTTGAGAAAAACAGATTGTCCAACATCGCAACTATCAGGGTGAGCACGATGGTGAGCATGACTGTGAAGGGAGAAGCGTTGGAGAATTTAGAGAGCAATAATAATGCGGGTTCAAGAGAATTTTCTGGGGCACCAAACACAGAAGATGGAACGACAGCAGAGGAGGATGTATACGTAGATTATGGATATGGATATATCGACGATCATGGCTCTTACAATGCCTGTACCACTGGGGGCTATGGTGGTCCTGGCCGTAGAGGTGCGACTCCAAACTATAGCATGGCCGAAGGGTTAGACTGGGGCCGAAATCCGGGAATGGATTTTAATGTTGAGCCTTGCAATCTTTGGAAGGGGGCCTATCGCTACACATCTCCCCACATCGTGGGCCTTTTGGGGTACTGTTGTGATACCAAGAGAGGCCACAGTAGCAGAGGTTCAGGGCGAACACCTCTGGACTGGGAGACTAGGATGCAGATTGCCTTGGGTGCGGCAAAAGGCGTTTCCCATATCCATGAAGAAGGTGGAGACAAATTCACCCATGGAAACATTAAATTATCTAATATCCTGTTAACTGGTGATTTAGGTGCATGTGTCTCAGATTTCGATCTTGTGCCATTGTTTAGTTCTGCTGCTGCTACAAATCTGATTGCTGATAATAGGGCTCCAGAGGTGGTAGAAACTCACAAGGTAACTCAACAATCTGATGTTTATAGTTTTGGTGTGCTGCTTCTAGAAATGCTAACTAGGAAGGCTCCGAACCTAGCATCTCTTAGTGATGAAGGCATCGATCTCCCACGATGGGTACAGTCTGTAGTGAGGGAAGAATGGGCAGCAGAAGTGTTTGTTGGTTTAGGAGTGCTTGATGATGACCAAGGTGGAAGGAGACTTGAGGATGAGTTTGAGCCAAGCATTTTGGCCGAAAAGTACATGACAGCTAAAGATGATGAAATTCATAAAATAGATGTAGACGGATTTCAGTTGTTTGGAGAGATTACTGGTCCAGCTCCACACAATGAGAAGGGTTTGCTTAGCCGGCTGAATTTGATGGACAAGTCCTTGGAAGTGTTGAGGCTATTTTTTGTGATTGGGCATGAGTCGGCGACCAAGTTTTTAGGAGGACAACTGGAGCTTCGGATTGAGGCACTTGTTGATGTAAGGGCTATTGGATGTCAAGTTTTGGAAGATATAGCAGAAAACTTTAGAGATACATCTGGAGTTTGGTATATATGGCAGGACTGGAGCACTGCTAATAGGTCTGTGATGCAGGAAGACCAAAAGCATCTGAAGAGGGAGCTGCTGATGGCGCAAGATCAAATTATTGCAAAAGAGATGGTTCAAATGCAGCAAATTGTTGATTCCGACTTGCCTTGGAGAAGATTGATTCGCAGTGTATGTGAACAATATTTGGCGAAGTTGAAAACTTTAAGCCTGACTATGATGTGAACATAAGATTGGAAATGCAGGGATGACACAGTGCATGGCTGTGCCAGTTGGACTTCACGGGGGAGATTGTTGGGATGTGAAGCCCAACGGTCATTCGACCCTTCGTCTCCTCCCAACTCTTCAGTTCACAGCTGAATATGAGTATTAATATATGTGCAGTCCATGCATGATGTATTGTTGTATTGGATATTAACAGAGTTATTCCCTGCTTTAGAGTGGATGTAGGCAATTGCCGAACCACTATAAATTCTTGTCTCTTGTTTTGTTCATTATCTTTCTGTTTTATTCTATTTCTCTGCTTGTTTAACATTCACAATGTATAGGCAATTCTTTGAGACACTTAGACCATATTAAAATCTATGCTTTAAATTATATTCTCAGAAGTATACAATACATGTTAACAATGGAAAAAAACATTTTCATTTATAGGTATTGGCTCCCTATAATGATCGTAGAATAATGGACACAATAAGAGTTCTTCCAATACTCCTTCCACCACCCAACAGCCAACAGCCTGAAACATCCTTCAAAACATTCATGTACAGCTTAAAAACTATGTTTTATATAGTACGGTCATTGGCAGTCCGATTTTCCCAATGAAACCAATATGAAATATTAGGATCAAACCTATACAAAATGAGATTGAGAGTACACAATATAGGGGATATGATACCTTAAAATCAAACAAATCAACATTTTAAAATAATTTCTAGGCCTGCATGGGTATGAAATCTGTGTCTTCATGTATTAAATAAACCCACACATCCCTTAAATCATGTAACACTTCCATATGCATACCTTTTGTTGCATATCAAATCTAACAATGGCACCAAAACCAAGATCATATAGTTGTGTATACATGCGTTCATGATTATAGCTCACACTTGCAAGGAAAAGAAAACTCTAAAGCAGGGTGTTTGGATCAATTAAATACAACGAAATCTGGGTTTATTATTACTATCCACATATGCTTGATAACTCAAAACATAGGGCATCAGAAATATGGGGAGACATGCTACCAAGCATCTCCAAATGGGAAATCTAATCCGGTAAACATTAATGTATTACAAGGGACATGTTGCGCAACCAATGGAATACCAAATTCGACTACCTCCATATATTCGACACCTTTCACTTCAAAACAAACTTAAAACATGGAAATAGAGCAAAAGAAAAAAACAAAAAGAGCCCCTTCATTTGTAGCACCTATCTAATGTAAAGTAAAACAAAATATTTTTCTATACGGTGCATCCGCTCTTCCAAACTTCATTTTCACATATAGGGGCCCAAAGAATTTAGCTTGCAAATAAAATGAAATACTTATGTGTGATACCTCCCTTGCTTACTCACCACATAGGAGAAAATATAGTTCTATTATGAATTGGAGAACCACAACATATACAAAATCTTATTAATTTAAGGACTTCATGGTAGATAATAAATATAAACTGACAAAATAATGATTTGGAGGTTAGACACAAAATGGAGTATGTTAATAATATGGGACCAATTTGAGCATATTGAATTTTTCATATTGGCTAATAAATGTGAAACACCATGTATTTGGAAAGGTTAAAGTTAGAGGATTACATGAGGACATGATACAAGGTTTAGAATTGAATTCAAAATCACGGATAAAACAACAATAGTGTTGGTTGGGTGTGCATGTCTCTTGTAGGAACAATAATGAATTGGATAGTTTGTAAGGTGTAAACAAATATAAGCAAGGGAAAGTGGGATGAAACAAAATCACTAGAAAAACACACATACATATATACATAATACTAAGAAAAAAGCAATGATAAAAGAAGAAAACATTCTAAAACCTTAGAAAAAATAAAGAACTATGTTGCATTGACATGGGAAGTCTCATAAGAACATATTGTAGGTAGTTACATGCACACAACTATAAAAACCATTACCAAAAACTATATTATAAATATACTCATGGACCATGGCCATAACATAAAAAAAGTTATATGATTTTTGTAATCAAAGATAAGAATTTTAGAGGAGTTGATTGCTCTTGATTTGATAATGCAAAATTTGCTTGGATGCAACATAAAAAACCTCTCTCATGTTTGAATATATCATCTATGCTAATAATTGAAAGCTATAACTACTTTTTAGGAGCACTATAACAAATAAATTAATTAAAAAAAGAACTTGATCCATGGCCTTCCACGTAAATTTGTATTAACATAATCAACAAATCTATTGAATCATATGGGAAAATCAAAACCCTCACAATCGATGCTTACAATGTAATCATACATATAAATTAACTCATATAAGTAAATAAAAAATTAGAAACTTTCAATACACATTAGAGTGGACAAAAATATAATTATAAATTTAATTTCCACACATAAAATCATACATATAAAAAAGGAAGCTTTCAACCTCAATTATGCCATAAAGATAGCATACACCACACTTGTTTACCTGAATATTTAAACATTACAACTATATTTGTTCAACATGTGCATTCAAGTTCCAAGAAAAGGCCTCAATATCAAGTGCAACAATGTCATATCCAATAATAAAATATTATCTTCATCAAAATAAAAATGATTGCAATCACTTGTGCACTTACACATATTCTTTTCATTTGTGGCTTACTTGTATGTTCATTAGAAATTTGGTGAAATTATCCATGTTATAATTGTCGATATATGATCAGAATCCTTGTTCTCACAACCAACATACATATTATTATTTCAAGGCACCTCATGTAAACAACCCATCTATTGGTGATTTTTCCAGCAGAACCAAGCAATTCTCTAAAAATTAGCCAACTCTTATAGCGAAGAATTGAAGAATTGCAAATTTAGTGGCCAACACAACGAGTATAGGATTTTGTGGTCCTTACTCCACTTCAGGCTCTATGAAACCTAGGAGGGTGATCCCAATTGTGTTTTCATGAAGTATATTTGATTAGTAACACATTTATACATAGATTCATTCCTATTTATTGTAAATACAATCCTTCTCACTAAAGATTTTACGAATCTTCGAATGAATTACCATCTATTTGCTAGGAATTGGGGTTATTCCTTACCCACACTATCCTTGAAAATATATAAAATGAATATTGTGCTATCTTGAGTCTAGGGCCAATAACACTATTTGTTCATTTTATGCAAGATTTTCCAACAAACTAACTAGTGTCTCATCAATTGGAGCAATGAAGTCAAATATGTAAGAATCGGTAATATAAAAATTACTCAATTTATAGATAGGTGGACTATTTTCATACTACTTTACATTTATGAAAGCTCACACTACGTAAAACACTTACTTCTTATGAATCCTAAGCAATTCCTTACAAAGTTTATAACCCTATTCAAGCATTTTAATTAACTCCTTGAATTGAAGCCGAAAACAAAATAATACATTCAAATGGAACATCTGAAGATAAATGATAACACCATTAGTATTTCTCAATCATAACTTGTAAAAAACATACATAGGAGAGTATTTTTTTCAAGACTAATATTTGTTTCGATATCAGTAGCTTCTATAAAACTCATTTAAGATTACTACATACAGGATGTCATGCCCCTAACAAACCTCTAGCCTATTATCAGTATTCTATTCAAAGTGCCTTTCCTCAACTTAGATTTCACCTATAACCCTATTGAGACTTAAGAATCCTACCTCTGTAATAAGCTTTGAAATCCCTTTTATAGAATAAGGGAGCAACAAGCATCAAGCTTAATTACATTTACATTTCATTTCATTTGCAATAGAATTTGAGACATCATCAGTTAGTTACATGAAATCATTAAGAATAATGGAAGAGTAAAGGACCACATTCCATATTCCCTGAATGAAGACACACTAGCTCCTCAAAACAAAGAGTTTGTTGCAACCGTGTTGAATCCTCATCCTTGTTGACCAAAGAAGATTCTCCAATAGCAGCTCCAACACAAACTTGTATATCATCTAGAAACATTATACATGCTACCAAGGTCTTTTAGTCTCACACTTCTCTAATACTCCAGCCCAAAAACCTTCCACTTCAGTGCTAGAAACAAGAAATCACATGAGTACTAAATAGGACAATCCTAAGAAAACGGGAATGGTTTCATCAAAAAAAAAAAAATGGCACAGTCACCACTCTGAGTAATTAATCTCAGAGGGTACTTTCCCACATTTTGCTTGTGGTGGGACAAGAGAAACCATCACCATTCCTTTGTCAGAATCTTTTGATGGTACTGGGGAGAGGGGATAATAATCACCCTCTAGATTAGTGTCACCTTCACTGTCTGAAGGGTTATTAGAAACCTCGCATGGAGAATTATGTCTTCCCAGATAAGCCTTACAATGCTTACTCTCCTTTTTTGCCTTCTTTTCATATTCCACCATCCTCTTTTCTTTGTGTTTGACCAATTCTTCTAGAACACTTTGCCCCTGTAGATGTTAATTCTCCTTGTCACCATACTTCTTGAATTTCCTGAGTCCCCTTCTACTTTTTTGCATATCAGGAGCTCCATGTGTCTCTATTTCACCCTTAGAAATATTTTCCTCAAGCAAAATCAATTCCTTAAGCTCTAGATCTTCCATGGCAGACCTACTCATCTAGGACAAGAACATCTACTTCTTAACTTAAGAAAATTTAATACTCACACACTTCTTCACTAACCCATGCCTCTCATTCACTGCAGAGTGAAATATGATGAAGGAGAATAATAGGCAATCTGCATTAAATAGGAAATTTAAAGCATGCAAAATTAATGATCCAAGAACTCCTCGTGTGAGTGAGTTGATAACTTAACAGCTTTGTTTTGAATCTAGGCCATTAATTTAAAAGAATTTAAAACCTCATCCATGGTGATCTAAGCATTATTTTTATGCCTTTAGCAACTTGCTAATAGAAAGTAGTGATGCCAACTCAAGTGTTGCAATCTGTCAATTAGGATGTATCACCAACCTAATCTTAGAGAGAAAATTTCCTTACACACTTCATCATTCATCGCTGATCTTCCCCAAATTTTGGGTGCAATTATCGATGAAAGTATTCATGCAATGATGTTTAGTCCATTGGATCATCTAGTTTTAAAACTACATCAATGGTTCTCCAGTCCTTTCATTACTTTCCTTTTTGCTTTATAAAAGATCCTCAGGATCTTACCACATTGCTTGTTCCATCAATAGTCAACTCCTATCATAGATGTATCTCATCACTCATGGGCCTCACCAATGATGTAAACACCCCGCCATGAAATCTTAGCCCTTGGATCTACAATATGTTTCTTGATCACATCCATCCCTCCATCGCACATCGCTAATTCAAAATTTTTACCTTGGCTCCTATCACTGGTAGGAGATGTAATGAATAAATCAGATTTAGACACACACACCTACATGAAAATCAATGTACAAAAGGTATCGCACATATGACCTTATCATATTAGTGAAAGAAACCATTCAGAGAGTACCATCGCTCGTCGCTAATTTAGAACTTAAGCTTTGGAACAAATCCACGATGAGTGATAAAACATATGGCCATCGCTCATCACTAATTCTCCTCATATAGTTTGCAAGCAATTAGTGATGAGAGCATTTACAAAGTTTACAATGTGTATCGCGTATCGCTAATGTGGAATTTAGCATTTAAAACATATCCAGGATCACACAATGTAAAATAATTTCATCATATCACTCGTCACTGAACCTAAGTTTATAGGCTCAAAAGCCATTAGTGATGAGTGATCCCTCAATAATATAGAGAACATCGCTCATCACACATTTGATTTAAGAGCTCTGGTAACTATTTGTGATGAGTGATAACAAAGAAACACCGCTTCGTCACTTGTCACCAATACAAAATATGCACTTCTAAAGAAATCAGCGATGAGCTCGGTAAAGTAAAATGACTGTTAGGACTTAAATGAAAAACCCTAAGCATGTGAAATTAAGTTGTTCTAATGAAGGGGACCCACTAGGCTGACATGAGAAAAAGGGATCAAGAACTTTTAAGTCACAAAACACAATGGATGTAAAAGCCAAAAGGCCCTTTATTCATCTTTATAAAATTTGAGAAATTCAGACCTAGGTGTGAGGGATCGGTCACATGATGATAGTGAATAACATAAACATAACTTAGGCAACTCGGAACCGAGAATACAAGTCGTGCTGCAATAATACAATGACCAAGGGTTGTTAAACTATAGAGCATTTCACAAGGTTTTAATCAACATAAAAACCCTAATATAGTGATGGGGACACAACCAAATATCAAAACTGAAAACCCAAGCCAAAATCGTTAGACTTTAGGTGGAACCAAGAAATTTTTTTGAGGGGTTCCATCAGTGGCTCCTATTGAGGAGACATGTCTCTTGTAGGCATGGTGAGATCACATAATTTTAGGTGAAGTAGACGAAACACAAGAGCAAAAACAAAAAATAAACAACATATGTACAAAATTTTACACAGGCCAAAAGACCTAGAAAGGGAGATCCAATATCCATCCCATATGAAAATCTCCATAGAGGTGCAAATTGCAGTATGCACTCCACACCTAACTAGGCTTTATTTCCTTTTTGGTGGCACTACACAAAACCTTGGGAAAATTTTTTCCTCTGTCAAAAACTAGCCTCTGAAAGAGCCAATTTCCTTCCATCCACATTTGTCCCTATTTTAGCACTGCAATAAGGGTATGTGCAGGATCATCATGGAAAAAATAGGCCCTTAAGTGACAAAAATTAGAAAAATCGAAAGTTAGGAAACCTGATGTAAAAATTTGAATAAGTTATCTATATTATTTCAAAAATATGTAAGAATAGAATCTATAGAAAATTGAATGTAGTTTCTAAACTACTAGGTTTTTTCAAATAAAAAAAAACTATTTGGTGAAAATTTGAAATTTCAATGCAGAGTACTTAAATTTCGGGAAAATAAAAGTAGAAATACGTTTGACCACCCTAATCACAATAAAATGATAATATTTTTTTATAAGATTTTAGATATAAGTAGAGGACTCATGTCCCAATGTGATGCATATTTTTTTGCAATTTTTTCCAAGTAAATAATTAATTATTATTTTTTTATTACAACTTTTAAAAAATATAAAAAACTCATATGTCGACCACCTTAACTTGGTCAAAACTTCATGAAACTCAATTTTTCTTTTTTTAATCCTATACTATGCAAAGCATAGAATGTGACACATGTTTTGGATTCAAAAAATATGATATCGTTTGAAAGCTATAAAAAATTTTCAATCAACTTATTAATCAGGACTTTAGTCGTAATTCAAATAGAAAATGAAGAATAATTACTTATTAAATTCAAAGTAAAGCATAATTTATATTAGTGGAAAGCTGAGAATCTCCTTTAAAAACCCTTGTTGTTTCATCAATTTTGGGTTAAAAAAATGTCATTAGCCACATACCGATCATATTGCCACTTTTTGGCCCATCATGATCCTGCACATACCCATAAGAGTGATTTCGTTCTTGCCAATATAAGTGTCAGGCCTCTTTTGAACAAGGGAGAATCTATCTTATTACAATCATTTCCTTTAACATATCTCACAACCCTTCTGAGCATAATATTACCAATGTAATCTTTGTCATTCTTTACTGTATAATCAGGCATAAACTAAAGAATTTCATCATCACATGACACATATGTGTTATGTTTATTATATGAAACATATTCATACTAAAAATAACATTCCTTTCTCTTCATATTATTGTCACACTCCATAAAAATACCTTCCAACTGAATTGGAAATTGAAAGTATTCGTACTCCTCCAAATAATTGGCATCATGATACTCAACCTTGTCTGCAACATTTGTATCACATGCAAAACATTCATACGAACTTCCCTCGAGGAGATCATCAATGTATTTTCCTGTTTCCTCAAGACCATACTCCAATCTTGTGCCAGTTACATCATTAGAATCCTCAACAAAAAGTGGATTATCTCTGCACCAATAAGGATCACTATTTTTATCAATTGATGAAGATGGAGGCTCATCAAATAAGGGGTTTCCCCTTACATTCATTTTTTTCATACAAGCCTCAGCCTCCTTAGCATGAAAGTCTAAATTTCTCATATCATCATTATATTCAAAATTATTAAAATCACTAGAAGAGCATATAGACATATATTTTCAACTTCATTCTCATCCTCGGATTGTTTAGTACACATATTTGAAACTTATATCATATCCACATAATCTAAGATATCATGGTCATAAATCTCTTCAAGCTCCATGGTAATATCACCCAAAAATGGTGGAATCCTATTGCTCAAATTCTCATCACAATGCATAACCTGATCATCTGAGAATGAACTCATGTCATCAACATCTTGAATTCTAATGTCATCCTCATCTAACGTAAAAATTTCCAGCTCTACTTTATGGGAATAATCATAATCAATAGAGGAATTCCCATAATGCCATCATAGTCACTATAGCCAAGGGATTCATCAACATTGAAACTATGTTCAGGCTCTTCAGACTGAATGCTTAGTCTTATGTCTTCCATAGGAGCATAGGCACTGGAATCTTAAAAATAATTAAAACCACACATTTCATTTGCTTCACTGAGATATGCATTTTCAACCTCTGCTCTACTCTCTTCGTCTTCATGTGATATCTCATTTTTTGACTTATATGGGGCAGCCGAATCATTATAATCATAGGTTGAAAACATGATGGCTCCTTGATGATCATCTCTAATCTTTTCAAAAAGAGAAAATTATTCACACACTTGGTCAAGCCTAACAGGCTTCAAGTCCTTTGGCAAAGCACTCAAACCTGGTTCATAAGATTCATAAAATAAATCAATGGACATTGAATTTTTAGGTCTATGACACTTAGGAATTGCAGCCAGAGTATCCATAAATATTGCATAGAGATCATATGATGATTGTCCTTCATGTTTCCTTATGCAAGATAGGACTTGAATAGAGACTATATGATCACAAATGCATGCAACTTCTTGACAATGTGTTTGGAGCTCTATGTGATCAATATTATGGAATGATGTGTAAGTTGGAGCAAAAGGGGTGTAAGTGTTGTGACATTCATTTTATATTTCTAACTTACACCTTTCATTAATGTTTGATATCTCAGACCAACAAATACTTGTATTCAAATGACTCCTTTGCATTCCATATTTCAATTTTCTTTCAATGTTCATGGCTATCCCATAGGCCTGATGCAAGGTTTTAGGATCCTTATCTCTCAGTAAATAACTAATCTCATTATCAAAGGCTCCCAAATAAACAACCAAATACACTGCATCACTCAGTCTCAAGAACTCAAGAACATCCGTCAATGTTTTAGCAAATCTCCAGTTAAATGTTGGGACCAACTCATCCTCTTCTTTCTCAATGTTCATAAATTTATTGAGCATAGAACTAGCAATGATTCTTTCACCAAATTGCTCCATGAACACTTCTTTGAACTCATCCCAAGAAAAAATAGAGCATGCTGGTAAATCAGAGAACCAATCTCTTGCATCTCCTTTCAAGGACTAAAGAAACAACTTTATGATCACATCCTCATGATCTATCTGATATTCATCCATTAAATTATTGAATTCTTGTAGATGCTTTCTTTTTTATTCACTCTTTGTACCACTGAATTTTGGTAACGTATCTCTAATTTTAGATGGAATAACATTTGGGTAACCATTAATGCCATTGAAATTTATGGGTCTATATCTTTTAGTGCTGAAAATTCTTTTGTTACATGACAAGGGCTGAGCACTATGCATTGTTGTATTTGGGTCCACATAGGGATGCATACATTGATGATACATTTTCTTATAGCTCTATAAGCCTTTTCATACTATGTAATTTACACAAGGCAACTCAAAATTAATTTACAACCTGATCTTAACCTCTTACAATGCAAATTCCTATCTGAACATGATCTTCTAAATGAATTTCTTAAAAAACACTGCATACATCACTTAATAATAGATACTACAATCTAGTAATACAAAAGTATGCAAAATAATCACTACTATTCCCTTCCTTAGTGCTTAATCACTCAATAGGGAATCAAATTTTTACAAGACTTACAACTATGGGTTTCATATACAGATTTATCTTTCTTAAAACCAAAAATTGAAGAATACTTGGATATGTGTAGTTACTGCAAGTTCTTCTTCTTGACTGGAAACTATTGTAGATCTGAAGCATTCTTCACATCTTCATCAGGTTCTTTGATAGAGTCACCACCTCTCTTCATAGAGAACTGAACTTCAAGTAGTATGAAGCTCTTTCAAAGATGAATTTCCTTATGGGTCTTCTCCCATAGCAGAATCATACATAAATTATTTGAAATTGCTACAACCAACTCACTTCTAGGTTAGAAACTTCTCAATATCTGAACCAAATATTCAAATTCATCAAATTCTGGACTCTAATAGTTTGCAACTAGAGATTCAAAGTTTCCCTAGTAAAGTCACCAATTCTATTGGTGATTTTTCCAACAAAACCAAGAAATTCTCTAAAATGTAGCCAACTCTTATAGTGAAGAATTGCAAAGTTAGTGGCCAACACAACAAGTATAAGATTTTGTGGTCCTTACTCCTTCACTTTAGGCTCTGTGAAACCTAGAAGGGTGATCCCAATTATGTTTTTCTGAAGTATATTTGATTAGTAACACATTGATACAGAGATTTATTCATATTTATTACAAATAAAATCCTGCTCACTGAAGCTTTGGTGGATCTTTGAATGAATGACCATCTATTTGCTAGGAATTGGGGTTATTCCTTACCCACACTATCCTTCAAAATATTTTAAATGAATATTGTCTTATCTTGAGTCCAAGGCCAGGAACACTATTTGTTCACTTTATGCAATATTTTCCAACAAACTGACTAGTGTCTCATGAATTGGAGCAACAAAGTCAAATATGTAAGAATTAACAATATATAAAATACTCAATTTATAGATAGGCAGTCTATTTTCATTCTGCTTTGAATTTATGAAAACTCATAGTGCCCAAAAAACTTACTTCTTCTGAATCCTAAACAATTCCTTAGAAAGTTTATAACCCTATTCAATCATTTTAATTAACTCCTTGAATTAAAGTTGAAAACAAAATAATACATTCAAATGGAACATATAATGATAAATAATATCACCATTAGTATTTCTCATTCATAACTTGTGAAAAACATACATAGGAGAGTATTTGTTTCCAAACTAATATTTGTTTCAATATCAATAGCTTCTATAAAACTCATTTAAGATTACTACATGCAGGATGTCATGCCCCTGACAAATGTTTGGCCTATTATTAGTATTCTATTCAAAGTTCATTTCCTAAACATAGCTTTCACCTAAAACCCTATTGAGACTTAAGAATCCCACCTTTGTAAGCCCTGAAATCCATTTTATAGAATAAGTGAGCAACAAGTGTCAAGCTTAATTAAATTTACATTTCATTTCATTTCCACTAGAATTTGAGATATCCTCAGTTAGTTACATACAATCATTAACAAAAATGGAAGAGTAAAAGACCACATTTGATATTCCCTGAATGGAGACATGCCAGCTCCTCAAAAGGTAGAGTTTGTTGCAACCATGTTGAATCCTCATCCTTGTTGACCAAAGAAGATTATCCAATAGTAGATTCAACACAAACTTGTATATTGATCATCCAGAAACAACATACATGTCGCCGAGGTCTTTTAGTGTGGAACTTCTCCAATACTACAGCCCGAAAACTTTTCGCATCAGTGCTAGAAACAACAAATCACATGAGTGTTGAATAGGAAAATCCTAACAAAAGGTGAGTGGTTTCATCAAAAAGAAAAATAAGGCACAATCACCACTCTTAGTTATTAACCTCAAAGGGTACTTGCCCACATTTTTCTCATGGTGGGATTGGAGAAACCATCACCACCCCCTTGTCAGAATCCTTTGATGGCACCAAGGAGAGGGGATAACAATCACCCTCTGGATCAGTGTCACCTACATTGTCTGAAGGGTTATTAGAAACCTCACATGGAGAATTACATCCTCATAGATAAGCCTTACAATTCTTACTCTCCTTTTTTTCCTTCTTTTCATATTCCACCATCCTCTTCTCTTTGTGTTTAACCAATTCTTCTAAAATACTTTGGCCCTGTAGATGGTAATTCTCCTTGTCACCATACTTCTTGGATTTCCTAAGTCCCCTTTTGCTTTTTGGCATATCAGGAGCTCCCTGTGTCTCTATTTCACCCTTAAAAATAATTTCCTCAAGCAAACTCAATTCGTCAAACTCTAGAACCACCATGGTAGACCTACTCATCTAGGACAAGAATGTCTACTTATTAACTCAGGAAAATTTAATACTCACACACTTCTTCACTAACCCACGCCTCTCATTAACTACAGAGTGAAATATGATGAAGGAGAATAACAAACAATCTACATTAAATAGGGAATTTGAAGCATGAAAAATTAATTATCCAAGAACTCCTCATGCGAATGAGGTGATAACATAACAGCTTGGTTTTGAATCTAGGCCGTTAATTTTGAAGCATTTAAAACCTCATTCATGGTGATCTAAGCCTTTTTTTTATGCCTTTAGCAACTTTCTCATAGAAAAAAGTGATGCCAGCTCAAGTGTTGCAATATGTTAATCAACATGTATCACCAACCTAATCCATGCTTTTTCATTAATAATGGTGAAGTACACAAGACCGGTTCTTCTTAGAGAGAAAATTTCCTTATACACTTCATCGAACGTTCATCGCTGATCTTCCACAAATTTTAGGGTGAAATTAGCGATGAAACTATTCATGTGATGATATTTCATCTGTTGGATCATCCTGTTTTAAAACTACATCAATGGTTCTCCAATCCTTTCATTGCTTTCTTTTTTTCTTTATACAAAATCCTCAAGATCCTACCATGTTGCTTGTTCCATCGATAAACATCTCCTATCATGGATGCATCTCACCCCTCATCAGTGTCACTAATGATGTAAACACCCTGCCATGAAATATCATCCCTTGGATTTGTAGTTTGTTTCTTGTCATGTCCATCCTTTTATCACACATCTCTAATTCAAACTTTGTAACTTGGCTCCTATCAGCAGTAGGAGATTTAATGAGAAAATCAGATTTAGACATGCACATTTGCATGAAAATAAATGGTACAAAAGGTATCACACATAATACCTTATCATATTAGTGAAGGAAACCTTTCAGAGAATACCATCAGTCATCGCTAATTTAGAACTCAAGATTTGCAACAAATCCGCAATGAGTGATAAAACATATGGCCGTCACTCATCACTAATTCTCCTCATATAGTTTTCAACCAATTAGAAATGAGAGGATTTGAAAAGTTTACAATGTGTATCACATATCGCTAATGTGGAATTTAGCATTTAAGACATATCCACAATCACAAGATATAAAGGAATTTCATCATATCGGTCATCACTGACCCTAAGTTTATAGGCTCAAAATCCATTAGCGATGATTGATCCCTCAATAATAAAGAGAACATCGCTCGTCACACATTTGATTTAAGAGTTCTAGTAGCTATTTGCGAGGAGCAATAACAAAGAAACACCGCTTCATCACTTGTCGCCAATCAAAATATGTACTTCTGAAGAAATCAGTGATGAGAAATAAAGTAAAATGACCATTGAGACTTAAGTGAAAAACCCTAAGCACGTGCACTTAAGTTGTTCTAATGAAGGGGACCCTCTAGGATGACATGAGAAAAAGGGCTCGAAAAATTTTAAGTCATGAAATGTAAAGGATCTAAAATCCAAAAGGGCCTTTATTCACCCTTATAAAATTTGAGAAATTTAGACCTAGGCATGAGGTACTGGTCACATGATGATACTGAATAACATAAAACATAACTTAGGCAAATGGAAACTAAGCATACAAGTCACTTCAATAATAAAATGACCAAGGGTTGTTAAACTATAGACCATTTTTGCAAGGTTTTAGTCAACATAAAAACCCTAATACAGTGATGGGGACATGACCAAATATCACAAACGAAAACCCAAGCCAAAATCCTCAAAATTAAGGTGGAACGAAGATTTTTTTTTTAAGAGGTTCCATCACCATCTTTATTATTTTCTTCTTTTTCTTTAATATAATCACCATAGAATCTAGGTACATATTTATAATTTTTATTTTTTCTCTTACAAAATCAAATTAGAGTACCATGCAAAGAAAACTTATTTAGGCTCATCACATCTTTCAAGTAAAAATTCAATACATCATCATGACAAAATATCCCTATCTTTCATTGTGTCCATGCCAATCTTTAAAGAAAATAAATGGTTTGTTGGTGTCACTAACACACCCCAATCTTATATTGACCTCCATTTTTTCTTCAAGATTTTTGTTCATTATTCTTGATAATTCTTTTTTTCTTTTTCTTTCTTTCTACACAAGAATGAATCATGTAACAAATTTTGTAGTTTCAACATTTTTTGTATTCCTTGTTTATTTTTAATATAGTTATTTTCAAATATTATTTTATTAGATGTCTCAATAATATCCCTCTATGCAGAGGAGAGCAAATCCACGTTACCACTAACGCTCTGCTGGAGTAAATCTTGCCTCCCAAAGGCAGGCACTTTTGCATGGGCAGCAATGCGGAACAAGATTCTGACAGTAGACAAATTCAGGAAATTGGGCTATGTAGGCCCATCATGGTGTGTGTTATGTAGGAAGGCAGAAGAAGATGCTAATCATATA
>VDFB02346482.1:0-18662 GCA_007258455.2 Sequoia sempervirens
TATAGACAATGCATATAAAATAGAAAAGTCAGATAATAGCTTAAAATTTGTTGTTTAGCTAGGATAATTAAGTTGAAGTGTGAAGTCTTGACCAAATATCTTCAATTACAATGGAAGGCATTTAAACATTGGATGATAGTGGAGTGAATGCATAAAACATGCTAAAATGTGAAGTCTTGGTTGAACCTCTTCAAGATGGCTCATTTCAAGAGATAAATGAAAGCAAATGATGTAGAAATAATGCATGATCAAACCACTTACTTTGGGTTAATCACCAACAGTATTCAAGTAACCCTCTAAAATGTCATTGACTCTGTAGATTTGACATTTTGTCTCCTCACCAACAAAGTTTTGAGTGACTTAATATTGTTGTACACGTTTTCTTCAATCACATTCCAAATAAAATAAACTCATAATCTTAGGATATTAAAATTTTACCAATTGCGCCATTGTAAAATTATTTTTAGAAGGATACAATATCTCACTACCTCAGACATTAGGCATTGTAAGAATAACATCAACATGCTTCAATAGAATATCAACCACAGGAAAATGCATCTTCATTGGTGAAAGTTTGAAACTATCTGTTGTAGAAGGGTATGTGTAGGATCACGATGGGCCAAAAAGTGGCAATATAATGGATTTTTTTAGGGTATGTGGCTGGCAACTTTTTTTTTACCCAAAATTGATGAAACGAAAAGGGTTTTTAGAGAAAATTGAAGCTATAAGGGATGAAAGTGGACACCACACTAACTAGGAAGAAATTATTAAGCCATTTTATAATCTTTATGAAAGCCCATTCAAAGAGGAAACTAACTGGACTGATTTCCAACATGTGTTTGAGGAAATCATTCATGAATTTATTCCAAATATGATTGATCCAAGTTATAGAAAATATCTGGATCGAATCCTCTCTTTGGAGGAAATTGAATGTGCTTTGTTTTCTATGAAACCAATTAAAAGTCTTAGCTTTGATGGTCTTCCTGTTGAATTTTATCAAACTATGTGGACACATATTAAGGATGATTTTTATATGCTATATTTGGAGGCTTTTCAAAATGGTTCGTTAGGTTCTATTATCAATTAAGGTATAATTAAACTTATTCCTAAGGGGAAGAATGAGGATACCATTGCTAAACACTTCTTATAAAATTATTGCAAAGGCTTTAGCAATTAGAATTAAGCCCATTGTTCAAATTATTGTGAGAGCTAAGCAAATGAGAATTTTAAAAGGGAGATATATCCTTGATAACCTTATGCTAGCTTGGGAGACTATGAAATGGGCACAACAATCAGACCAAAATGCTTTGATAGTCAAGTCGAATTTTGATAAAGCTTATGATATAATTCGTTGGAGCTTTATTCTTAAAATGCTTCAATGGATGAGTTTTGGTCCTAAAATTCAAAAGTGTGTTCAAATGTTGTTTCAAGATGCTAATGATAATTTGATTATTAATAAGAATATGTCTGAATCCTTTGAGTTATAGCGTTCCATAAGGCAGGGATGTCCCCTTTCTCCCTTTTTGTATGTTCTTACAACTGATGCCTTGGGTTATTTTCTGCATAAAGCTCATCAAATGCAACTTATCAAAGGGATTTCTATTCCTCAATAAAAAGAGGTTATTAATTCCCATTTTTCTGATGATAGTATGTTATTCTTGCATAATTCTGAAGAGGAGGTGAATAATGCTTTGGAAATTGTTAATTTATACTGTGAGATATTTGGCTCTTGTATTGCTCATAATAAAACTAAATTTTTAATGACTTAGCCTTATTCTAAGCTACAATGGATACCAAAAGAATGGAGGAAAATAAAGAATGGTGAGATAACTAGATATATAGGTATCCCCTTTGGTTTGGGAGTTTCTCTTTCTAATATGTGGACTTGGTTCTTAAATAGAATTAAGCATAAGCTATTCAATTTTGGCAATAAGTTTCCATCTTTGGCTAGTAAGATTCAAGTGCCTAATAAGATTCTCATTGCTTCCCATGTGTACTACTCTTCTTGTTGGATACCTTCCAAACAAGGCTATGAGGAGCTCAATAGAATAATTTGTAGGTTCTTGTGGTCCAGATGGGATGGTAATGGTGGTTTTATTGCTTCTTCATGGTCTCATTATATTCAGCCAAAACAAAAAGGAGGCTTGGGGTTTGTTGATACCCAAACCCAAGGGATTTTCCTTGCTGCAAAATGGATTGTTAAGGTTGCCAGTGGAGATGAACCATGGAAGATTTTAGTTCGTCAAAGGATTATGGATGCTTCCATTAAGAGGAAATGGCAAGAGGTTTGTTGGCTTGATAAAATGCTCTTTCCTTCTTCCTTTAGAATCAAAGCTTCTTTTCCCCTCCAGTCTATTTGGAAAGCATGGAAAAAAGTTAGAAGATTTTTAAATTGGAATGGTTCTTCCTTGTAGATGAGGTTTAGTTTTGTTTCAATGTCAATTTGGTGGAACAAAATAATTTCTTATCATGATCAACCATTGACATTATGTTTCCTAAGACAAGCTTACTATTTGTTCAAAAAAGGAGTTAGACAATTTAAAGATATTTGAAATTTTGATCTTTTTGACTGGGCTCCTTGGAATAGAATTAAGGAGCAATATGGGCTGAGTTCTAGTTATGAACAATTCATCATTTTTATTAGATCTCTTGTGCCGGTGGATTTGACTATGAAGTTATGTACTTCAAGGGATTGCTATTTTTTTATAGGTTGGAAATGGTTATCTTACAGTCATTTCAATATTTTTCCTTTAAAAATATATATATTTGAAGTTGTTTCCTAGCTAGAATATTGTTGCTCATTTGAATCAAAAGTGGAAATGCAAACTTAACTCTAATTTTTGGTTTAAATTATGTGCTCAAATATGGCATTCGAAAGCTGATTTTGACTCACAGGTGTTGGTTTGGAAGATATTGCATTGCAAGCTACTTGTAGGGGATAGATTGGAGTACATTATGGTCAAACCAGCTAGCTATTCACTTTGTAAGGGTGTGGAAAATTTGAAGCACATTTTTTGGGACTGTGTATATGTTAAAAGGTAATGGTTTACTATTTTTAGAAACTTAGCTATTTTTAATCATAACTTAACTTGGAAAGAGGTTTTTTTTGGTTTGGTATGCAAAAGGATGTGATATAATCTCCAATTATAACTTAACTTAGCTATATATATCCTGCATCTTGCAAAGACATAAAGGGAAAAGGTTCACAAATAAGTTAGAAATATAATCTCCATTGTCACTTTTGTGTGAACATCAAACAATATCCTTCTTAAAGGATACTTTGATGGATGGTAATGTCATACAAACCTGTAGCGAATATGATGCATGAAAATGTTCAACAATAATCAAATTCAATGCCCTAGAAAATTCACTTTAGTCCTCCTCCAAGAATCAAGACCTTCTTCTTTATGCTTGGTGCTGCTTCAAATTCATCATCATAGGATGAGTACATATATGGTGTATTGGCCTCAAAATTAATTGCACAACTATCCACTCTTTTATAGGCTAGATGTAAAAACAAAGATAAGCGATGGACCCATACATCTTTTTCAAATGATTTCATTGCATATACTATCTACTTATCACTAAATCCCCTTGTCTTCACTTCATAAAAGTCATGTTTACTAAGTTCAAATAGAAATGGGATGATCAAAATAAAGTGAAATAGAAATAGAAATGGGAAGATCAAAATCAAGTGAAATATGACCAACAATAGTTGATAAAGGGCATAAAAGCCTCAACTATATTAATAGCTCATAAGACAATCCTTGGTTTATATTGCAAATGAAGAAAGAAAATCAAGGGAATTTACACAGTTGGCAATTAGAGATTGAAATATTTTAGGTGGCTTGATTATTTGTAGCTTCAAAAATCCCATGCAATCTACAAGACCTCGTGTTGGACCTTTGGCCTATTACTCTAAGTTGTTGTCATCAAAACATATTTACAAGGTTATTACTTGGCACAAGTTTAGGATGTTTACTATATTCATGTAACATATAATGGATTTGACAATTTATAATAAGACAATGGAAAATCATGGAAATTAATGAGGATTTGACGATGAGCCTGTAAAAGTATAAGTTAAAACTTATTTGTGAAGTAAAAAAGAAAATTTTGAGTATCCCATTAAAAATGGTAGGGCTATGAAAGTGCATGCAACTTGTAAAATTAGGTGAAACACAACACTCAAATATGCTCGACCCATTTTCCCTAACATATTAGAGCTTTTTAAAATGGTGATTTATCTTATTTAGCTTTAACTATTTTGTTGTTCAACAGTTTGTACTAAATTCTTTAACCCAAAGCCAAGAGATTATGGATAGTGTTATCACTCCCTCCCAAATGTAAATTTTTGATCTATGTAATATTTTAGGGAAGAAACAAATTATTTAATGAGAAGAAAGAGAGTACAAATTGTATTTTCAATAATTAAATGCGTATTGTTGCCCCTCAAATGTGAATTTCTTGTCTTTACAAGTTCTACTTCATTGACCAAAATATTTTAGTGACTAAATCCAGTCATGACTCTTGTGGTTACCAATTAATATCCCTTCAAATAATTGATATTAGGGATCAATTTGTTCTTAGATGAAAATATTTTGTTGACCAAATCCAATATTATGATCCTCCATGCAGGTGTTGATCCAAAACAGACCAATCCATGAATCAAATATTAATCAATAAAGAATAAAAATAACATAGAGCGCTGGAGAAATTGAACTCATTACCTTGAAAAAGTAGAGGTTACAAATTGGAAGCCAATTAGAGGTGGAAGGCTACTTCGCTTCTTTTTTTTTTTTTTTTTTCTCATCTCTTGTTTGTCCAACGTATCAACTCCAAAAGGAGTATAAATAAAATATTACACATGATGATACAGTTCAGAAATAGTTAATCAAAATTAGTTAATAAATGGTTCTCATCCCCAACATGTCGCTTAAGGATTTACCTTATAGTAAAAGGAAAGAATCGGTTCAAACAAAACCAATTAATTGATTTGATTATAATATATTTTAAAATTGTTGTAATGAAATCTTTTAGTTTATTTATAATAAAGTGTTTATTTTAATATATTATGAAAAGATAGATAATAAATAATGAGATTTGTTATTATAGATATAATATTTATTTTAAAAATATTATCGATTTAAGATTTCTTTTTCTTAGTATATGTGGTTTATGTAATTTTTATTTCGAATATCAAGATTTGCATAAAAAAATAAAGAGTGGATAATAAATAATGAGATTTGTTAATATAGATATAATATTTGTTTTAAAAATATTATCAATAAGAAATTTTATTTTTTTAATATATGTTTCTCTAATTTTTATTTCAAATATCAAGATTTACAAAAAATAAAAGGTGAAATTCTTTCATAAAAAAAAAATGTAAAGTTTTATTATTTTAGAGTTCTTGGAGTTATATCCGAAAATAACTATCAAGAAACAAGATTAGTTTTAAATTCATTAAAAATATCAAATATCAAGATATTTTGAAAAATCACAAGCATGATGGCATACCTAATTATTCTCATACACAAGGAAAAAAAACAACCAACCATGAATTAAGACTTTATTCCACTATCCATACAAGAATCCCTCACTCTTTGTGGATCTCAAAACACTAAACTATCCAAAAACCATAAACATCAAGCTTTCCCTTGCTCCATGAAGGGACACACACAAAAATAAATTAGTGCTTTTCATAAAAGATATAATCTCTAAGTGAGAATCTATGTTGAGATGATAATATTCCTCCAACATCCAATTAGACCTACACAATTTAAAAAAAATATTTCTCATTGTCATTGTGATGAGAATCTTCATCATGTACTATAAAACTAAACTGTTCTATCTCATTTTTAGTAGCAGTTAAAGCATTATTAGTTTTCTTATTGGTAAAATTGATACCAATAAGATCTTTGGAAAATTTTGTAAAATAAAACTAAATTGTTCTATCTCATTTTTAGTAGCAGTTAAAGCATTATTAGTTTTCTTATTGGTAAAATTGATACCAATAAGATCTTTGGAAATTTTTATAAAATATACAAGAATATGTCATCTTTGATTACAAGAATAACATTTAAATTTTATATTCTTACTTAGTGAATTGTTAGGTCTCTTTACATATAATTAGTAACCATGTGATTTTTAGTGGCTCTATTCTCTTCATTAATCAAGGAATAAATCAAAGTTTCTAAGATTGAATTGATTTTTTATAGTAAATACAATATTATCAAAAATTGGAGGTATACTACTTTATAAAATAGCTCTAGCAAGTTGATTACTTGAAAAGAATAAAATGTACCTAATATATTGAACAAAAATTTCACCCTCTTTCATCTTCAAGATGTAAATATTTTATTTAATTGACATCTTGACACTTGAAGATTGTGAGCTAAATAAAGAATTATAACAATCCCCTATTTTTTTAATTTCTTTTTAAAGATATTTGACATTGAAAATATAACACCTAAACCTATCAATGTTGTTGTTTTGTGATCTTTTGTTACCTATTTTTTTATAGATTCATTTGCATCTTGTAGCTTTTGTATGGTTCCACTATTAATATCCTAATTATTATTTTTAATTAAAACTAGTTCTAGCAAGAACATATGATTTCTTAATTTAAAAAAAATCATCAAATGTATTGCAAACTTCTAATATGCACTTTACATTAATTTTAATTTTCAAATATTAATAATAAAATTTCTCGAATAAAAAATTACATTAGCAATTAGTAAAAAAAAAATGCATTTAATATTCCATAAAATAAATAGATTTTTTAATAAATAAATAAATTGAACTTCATCTTAATTTTTAGGTTGAACAAATTGTCTATGTAATTGATGCAGGACCATCTAGGCTCATGAGCAATCCTGCATCACCAAAAATATTTTATTTTGCTTTGTTGGATTTCAATAAAGGCCAAGGATGTGAGACATCATGGGTTTTTGGGTTTACATAACTCTTGTTGTGGAGTTCTGAAGTTCCAAAACCTTTCGTTTGGGTGATCCCTTTGTTGTCATAGGGTTTCAAGTTTTTCAAACCTTTTTCATGGGGTTTTGGAGTTTCAAAACCTCCCAATTTGGTGATTGGGTTACTTCGGCAGGAGATTGACTTTTCGGTAGGACTACATCTGGTGTTCCAAAAATAGGCCAATATCTCTTTAGGAGTTGGTGGTATGTATGTCCATCGATGGGAGTGAGCTTCATTAGCGGGGTGCTAACTTAGGTCTCCCCGATGGACTGATGGTCATCTTTCAATAGGACACTCGCGTATCAATAGGGGTCTAGTGTGAGTCCCTCTGACGACCTGATGTTCATAAGGAAGTTGAAAAAATGACATTGGGTGGACTTCGGTGTATTGGTAGGTTGGGGAAGCGAGTTCCAATGATAGAATGACAATGCATGCATCTGAGTGACTTTAGGCTATCCGTGGGAAAGGATAACGAGTCTCAACAGTGGGGCAATGATAGTGGATGGCTGAATGATGAGCTGGCGACCCCCTAGTGATGGAACTTGGCATGTTGGTATTCATCAATTCACATCATTGTTGCTAATCAACTAGGGGAAAATGTATTTACGGGCATGCAATGAATGACTGGTAGATGAATTACTGGGGAACAAATGAAAATGTAATCACTGAAGCCTATGTAACTGCTTAGAGAATATGCATGGATCATACTATGACATGGGAGTGGGAAAGATCAAGGCCGACCTGGGAAACTTGAGAAAAATATAAATGGCGAAGGAATGCAAGATGAGGTGGTGGCTAAAGTGTGAGAATAGCCGATAGTACAGAAAATAGGGAAACTCAGATCTACCTATTTGTAGATGCATGTAAGAAGCCCACAAGATGGCATGTAATCTTTAATTTCATTCTAGTAATAAATGAACATATTTGTTCTCTTCTCACATCTGTTTGTTCTTCCATGTGTATGTAGTGAGATTTTGTAGGGAAAGGGGAGGACCCTTCACCAAGTGGTATCAAAGCAGGTGGTCTTGAGCTTGGAGAGTATCCACCACGATTTGTGGGAGAGAGTGATAGAAGTGCAAAGCTTGAAAGGATTGTTGTGGGTGTGTGTGGAATCCCAAATAGTTGAGAGCTGAAACCATTGATTGGAAGAGATGCCGCCCTGACTAGCAAGAGGGAGAGGAAAACCTAGACTAGAGGGTGTACTTGAAAGATTTTTTGACATGGTGATTGAAGGTATCAGAAACCAGGGAGAAGTAGGTGCTGGTAATAGAAGGGAAAGAAGAGAAAGAAGAAGAGAACGTGAGCAAGAGGAAGGATCAAAGGTGAAGAGCATGAAAAAGAAGAAGGAGAAGAAAATGAGGAAGAAGAGGAAGAACAACCTGTAGATGGAAAACAAGAAATATTTTTGAGAGCTCTTTCAAAAATAACAAAGAGCAATAAGATGGATTTGTCAAAATTTTCTAGAATGTTAAATCTAAATGAGTTAATCAATTGGATTGGTGAGCTGGAGGAGTACTTCAAATTGGAGGACATTAGAGACCCATAACAGGTGAAGATAGCTCAAATAAAATTGAAAGGGAATGCTGCATTATGGTGGAAAGGATTGTAGAAAGAATAGGAAATGGATGGAGATCCCCGAATAACGAGGTGGAACCAGATGGTGATGAAGTTGAAGAAGGAATTCATGCCCGAAGATTATGAAATGGAGTTGTTCAAGAAATTGCAAAATTTGAAGATAACAGATATGTGTGTAAAAGATTACATAGAATAATTTTACAAGATGGCTATTCAATCTGTAAGGCATGAAATTGATAGGGAAGAGGCAACTAGGTATGTGAATGGCTTGAGGTTTAACATACATGATGAGATGAGTATGTTGAAGATTACCATAGTTGAGGAAGCATAATAGTATGCATTGAAGGTAGAGGAGAAATTAATGAAGAGGCAAGTAAAAAATTCCAAAGGATGGGGAAGATTTGGAGCTAAAAAGGTACAAGTGAGCAGCAGTAAAGGAAAGCAGATTGAGGAATAATGTAAGCCCAAATGGAGCAAAGAAGTGGGCCAAAATACCAAAGAAAGGGAGGTACCAACAAGAGCACATGGTAGTGGCAGTAGAGGATTTCCATTTAGATGTTACTAGTGTGGAGAAGTTGGTCATCATGCATTTGAATGTGATCAAATACAAGAGGGTAACAAGAAGAGTGCGGCAAGAAACCACTTGGCACAAGAAGATGAGGAGTGTAATGCATCATCGGAAGTAGCAAAGCCAAAAGAAGGTGCATCTCTTATGATGAGAAAAGTGTTGGTGACTCCAAAGACAATGGAGGAGGAACCATCCCAAAGAAGGAATCTCTTTCAGACTATGTGCAAGGCTAAAGGTAAGTTCTGTAAGGCTATTGTTGATAGTGGTAGTAGAGATAACTTAGTTTCAAAAGAAATGGTGGAAAAAATAGGTTTGGAAAGGAATAAGAATCCTATTCCATACAAAATTTATTGGTTGCAAAAGGAGCACAAAAAGACTATGAGAGCATAGTGTTTAGTAAATTTTCAGATTGGTGAACTTACAGAGATAAGGTGTTGTGTGATGTGATGCCTATGACAACATGTCATGTGTTGTTGGGTAGACCATGGTAGTTTGATAGGGAAGCCATCTATGATGGTAGGAGGAATGCGTATACCATCCAAAAAGATGGACATCAACATATGTTGAATTCTCTAAAAGAGAAGGAAAAGTAGCTGAAAGAATCCAACTCCCTTGTTTGTTGCAGTGCTAAGAAGAAATGAGTGGATGAAGAGGAAAAAAGTAATTGTAGTGATTTGCAGTTGTTTAGGGATTAGGTTTTAGGAGGAAAGAGAAAATTAAGTTCTAATTTATTGTAGCAATGCAATAGAAGCACAAGGAGTAGCAACCCAAAAAGGTGTGGTGGGCATATGGGTAGTCTAGTGGTAAGAAGTTGTTCAGAGAAACATGAGAACACAAATGAAGATGACTTGAGAGTTGAGGTGGAGCGGAAGAATATAGGGGGAAGGCTCCCATGGATAAGGAGCAGCTATGGATCAAGAATGAACATGGGATTATCATCCCATGCGCCTTCCATTGTTCCTGAGTTTACCAACTCTAGGAACATTTCACTTACCCGGTGTGTCTGATGCAGGATAATTCAGTCTCATGAGCAATCCCACATCACCAAAAATATTTTATTTTTCTTTGTTGGATTTCAATAAGGGCCAAGGTTGTGAGATGTCGTGGGTTTCTTTGTAGGGCACCTGGGTCTTAATGTAAAAATTGCAAAGTGTTAGTATTTTGGTGTGGTGAAGTCATTTTTGTTTGTAATAAGGTCTTTAAGACAGTGTTTTATGTCTTTTTGTGTTGGTTGGGTCATTTTGGAGTCAATTTGGTGAAATTTGTAAAAGTTACAAAAAGTTGTCAAAGCAACTTTTGCATTTTTGCATTTTTAGGGAAGTTGAATGGTTAGGATTTGTTTTTTGGTGGGAAAATGATGGATTATTCTTGGGAATGTTTTAAAATCACTTGTGTACATTGGAACAAGGTTAGAAGTTGTAAAAATTTGAATTTTGAATAACAAGTTGTCATGTTTCTACATTTTGAAGGCTTAAATTGCTACTAAACCATATTGTACAACTCTCTACAACTTGAAAGTGATTAAACATTGACTGGAATTGATGGTGCCTTGAATTATAGTTCTTTTACATTTGGTTTCATCTAATTTCTTTTAGTTTAAAGCAAGTTAGAGAAAATTTATTGAAAGTTGTTTGAAACCCTCACTAGGGTCTACCTTGATTGAAAATAATGCATATCTTCCCATTACACTAGTGAATAGACCTCTAACTCAGTGGAATTTATGTAGATAGGGTATATTTAGTGTTCACAATTTTGCAAGAGTAGGGGATCGTGTTATGTGCAAATTTGGTGATGCCCTATTCCATTTAACCTCATGTCTTTGGCAGAGAAGTGCATACGAGTTAGGGTTTGAAGTAGAACTCTTTAAGAGTGGTTGGAATTTCTTGGAATGGTGTTGATAGATTTCATAAGATATTTTTGAGCCATTTTCATGAAGTGTGGAAGTCGAGAGGTTGAAGACCTTGTAGTGACCTAGTTGAACAAGCCTAATTAGGCCTCTTGCAAGCAGAGTAGTCAATTTTAGAGCCTTGTGTTACAAAATAACCATACCTAATTTTTGGATATGTTCAAGACATCCCAAAAGGGTACTCAAAATAGTTTTTATATTAGGGTTTTGATGTCTACCCTATAAGTTATGCTAGAAAAAGACATTTTGTTGTCCTATAAGGCCTAGTGGCAGTTTGTGAAGAAAGTCACCTTAATTGATGTGTAAAGACTTTGGTCAGTAGCTGTTTGAGAGAGCTTGACCTTTTATATCCCTAATTTGCATCAAATTGGTATTAGATCTTAGGTTGGTTGGTAAGAGGGAAAGTGTGAAGCACAATAGAACAAGATGCTTCCAAAAGGTAACCCTATGGCTAGGGAAATGAATGAAATGAAAGAGAAGACTACAAAAGAGATTAGGAGATTGAAGGGACTACAAGAGATGGTGGTAGATAGACTTGAGGTTTTTGAAAATATTCAGAGGAGAGGTATGGTCACAAGTGATGTGAGTGACGATGAAGAAGGGGAAGAGGAGAATCCCTAAGAAGAAGAAGAGGAAGAATTAGATTCTGATGAGTAGAGGATGGACAAGCTATTGATGATATTTAAGGAAGATAAAAAAAGGTAAAGATGGATGTACCTATGTATGGAGGGAACTCGAATGATGAAGAGATTTTGGATTGGATTGTAGCCTGCTCACTTGATAATTACTTTGAATGTGAAGATATGCCAAAGGAACAAAGGGTCATGCCCTACTTTGGTGGGATTATAAGCAAAATGAAAGGAGGAAGAAAGACAAGTCAAAAATTATCTCTTGGGATAGAATGGTGGCCAAGTTTAAGGGTAAGTTCTTACCGATTGATTATGCAATTCAACAATTCAAGAAACTTCAAAATTTGAAACAAAGAGATATGGATGTCAAAGCCTTTACTAATGAGTTTTATAAGTTGAGTATAAGAGCAGGTCACATGGAGGATGATGTGGAGAAGGTGGCTTGATATCTCAGTGGGTTAAGGTTTAACCTTCAAGATGAGTTGAGTTTGAAAAACCCAACGATGGTAGAGGAATACTATCAATTGGAAATTAGGGCTAAAGAGAAGCTAAAGAGAAGGAAAGACAAACAAAATAGGGGCATAGGCAACAATTCTAGAGGAAGAGGGTCATTTTATAATCCAAGGTAGTCATATGAGAGCCAAGAAGACACAAGCAAAGTCTAAGACCAAGTTGCAGATGCTAGAGGTGGATTTAGAGGAGGTGGATCAAGCTTTAGAGGTAGATTTGGAGGACAAGGAAGAGGATCTGGTGGATTCATAGGAAGATGTTACCAATGCAACAAGTTTGGACATCAAGCATGGAAATGAAATGAATATTAGGCCATTACTTCAACTGGAGGAGAAAGGAGAAATCAGATTGTTCAAGGAGATTATTGTGAGAGTGTGAACTCAACATCACATCATGCTACTCCAAAAGTTGGTGAATCACTCATGGTAAGGAGAACCCTCATCAAGGTACCAATAGAAAATGAGGCACCATAAAGGAATACTCTCTTCAAGACAACTTGTAAGTGCTTGGGTAAGGTTTTTAAAGTTGTAATTGATTTAGGTAGTACAAATAATATGGTTTCAATTGAGATGGTTGAAAAGCTTAAGTTGCAAAGGATACCACATACTACTCCTTACAAAGTCTCTTGGTTAAATGAGGGTCAACATGTTTTGACTGAACAAAGTTGGGTGGAATTTCATATAGGAGGGTACAAAGATAAAATTTTATGTGACATAATACCTATGGATGTATGCCATTTGTTGCTAGGGATGCCTTGGCAATTTGATAGGCATGCTATGTATGATGGAAGAAGGAATACTTATGAGATAGAAAAAGATGGGGTCTCCTATACCTTAACACCATTGAAAGAGGATGATAAAAGAAAAAATATGGGATCTAATGTGATGATGGTAGGTAGGAAGGAAGGGAGTTAATAAAGGTAGAATAAGAGGACATGGACTTTACATCCACTTCAACACCTAGAGATCTTATGATAAAGCGTATGAAGAATGATTTGATTTTGGAGATCCAAGATTGGCTTAAGAAGTATGTTACATGATGGTAGTAGGGTATTCCAATCTTCAAAGCGATATTGGTTCCATTTCTCTCTATGATAGAGGTTAATATGCCTAATCAAGCCAACAAAGAGTAGGGAACCACAAACATATGGAATAGATGAGAAGCAAAGGTGTAGAGGTCAAGAATAAATCAGAGAGGAATGTGACAAAGGTCCAAGCATTACAATTGAAGTGAACAAGAAGGAAGTTCATTACAAGGATGGAGGATGTGGTTGTAGATAGTTATGCAAGCTCTCAACAACATTCTCGATGAGGATGAGTCACCAATGATCATCCATCCAACATGCCTTTGAAGTTGGAGCATATCCTAGGTGCCAAAGAATTCAAAAGATAAGGGATAATGCCTACTTTTGGTATTTAGTCCATTGAAGGGTTAACAAATGAGGTACCGTCACTTGGGATTCAAAGAATAACATTATCAAGACATTAATCTATTGCTGCAACACTATCCTTAATGGGACTTGAGTCTATTTTGTTCGGGAGCATAGTGCAGGCAATCTCGGTCTTAATGTAAAATTGAAAAGGTTAGGCATTTTGTTTGCGAAGTCATTTTTGTTTGTAATAAGGTCTTTAAGATCATTTTTATGTCTTTGTGTTTCTCTATGCAATATTTTGGAGTCAATGGTGAAATTTAAGGTCAAAAGTTGCAAAAGTTAAAAGTTGTCAAAGCAACTATTGTATTTTGCATTTGTGGGGAAGTTGAAAAGTTGGGATGTGGTTTTGGTGGTAAAAATGATTATTTATTCCTCATAATGTTTTAAAAACACTTGTGTACGTTGGAGGAAGGTTTTGAGGTTGTAAAATTTGAATTTGGAATAACAAGGCTCTATTTTTCTGCATTTTTTAAGCCTAATTTGCTGCTACAGATACTTGTACAACCCTATACATCCTGTGAGTGAACAAAATTTGATTGGAATTAATGGTTAATTGAATACTTTTTCTTTTTCTTTTTGTTTCATTTGAATTCATCAAGTTTGAAAGGAGTTAGAGCAGATTTACTGAAAGTTGCTTGAAACCTTACCTAGGGTGTGTATTAACTAAAAATAATGGATTTCTTCCCATTCCACCAATGAATAGGCCTAAAAATTAGTGGAATGGATGTAGATATCATATATTTAGTGTTCAAAATGTTGCAGGTGAGGAAATGGTGTTATGTACAAATTTGGTGATTCCTTAGTCCATTTAACCCCTCATGCATTTGGCATAAAAGTGCATAGAGTTAGGGTTTCCAAGTGCAAACTCTTAAAATATGGTTGGGAATTTCTTGAATGGTGTTGGTAGATGTCATAAGACATGTTTGAGCCATTGGAATGAAGTGTGAAGCTGGTGAGGTTGAAGAACTTGTAGTGACCTAATCAACAAGCTTAATTTCAAGCATTTTGGCAAGTAGAACAATCAATTTTGTATTTTGTTACAAACAACCATAGAGCATTCTTGGATATTGAACTACCAAAAGGATACTCAAAATGGCTTTTATATTGTGGCTTTGAGGCTCCTCTCCGTGTGAGTTATTCTAGAAAATCCAATTTTGGTTGTCTTATAAGGCCTAGTGGTAGTCGGTGAAGAAAGTCACCTTTAATTGATGTGTAAAGACTTTGGTCAAGAGGTTTGAGTGAGTTTGACCTTGATCCCCTTTCTCTGGCTACATGAATTGGCTTTAGGGCGAAGAGAAAAATAAGTTCTGATTTATCATAGTAGCGCAATAGAAGCACAAGGAGTAGCAACCCAAAAAGGTGTGGTGGGCATAGGGGTGGTCCAATGGTAAGAATTTGTTCAAAGAAACATGAGAACACAAATGAAGATGACTTGAGAGTTGAGGTGGATCAGAGGAATACAGGGGGAAGGATCCCACAGATAAGGAGCAATTATGGATTAAGAATGAACATGGGATTACTATCCCATGCGCCTTCCAATGTTCTTGAGTTTACCAACTCTAGGAACATTTCACTTACCCGGTGTGTTTGATGTAGGACAATTTGGGCTCACTAGCAATCCTGCATAACCAAAAATATTTTATTTTTCTTTGTTGGATTTCAATAAGGGCCAAGGCTGTGAGACATCATGGGTTTTGAGGTTTACATAACTCCTGTTGTAGAGTTCTGAAGTTTTGAAACCTTTCATTTGGGAAATCCCTTTGTTGTTTTGGGGTTTCAAATTTTTTGAACCTTTGTTGTGGGGTTTTTGAGTTCTAAAACCTCCCGACTCGGCGATTAGGTTACTTCGGCGGGGGATTAACTTTTCAGCAAGACTATATTTGATGTTCCAGTGACGGGCTGATATCTCTTTAGGAGTTGATAGTATGTATTTCCATCACCGGGAGTGATCTTCATTGGTGGGGTGCTAACTTAGGTCTCCCCGATGGACTGATGGCCATCTTTCGGCGGGACACTTGTGTATCGATAGGTGTCCAATGTGAGTCCCTCTGATAGCCCGACATTTATAAGGAAGTTGAACCAATGACATCAGGTGGACTTGGGTGTATTGGTAGGTTGGGAAAGCGAGTTACAATGATTGTACGACAACACATCCATCAGAGTGACTTCGGGATATTGGTGAGAAAGGACAAGTCTCAACAATGGGGTGATGACAACAGATGGTTGAATGATGAGCTGGAAACCCCCCCAATGATGACACCTTACATGTTGGTATTTGTTGATTTGTATCATTGTTGCTAATTGACTAGGGTAAAATGGATTTACGAGCATGCAACGAATGACTTGTAGATGAATTACTAGGGAACGAATGAAAATGCAATCATTGAAGCCTAAGTAATTGCTTGGAGAATATGCATGGATAATACAACATGGAAGCGAGAAAGATGAAGTTCGACTTGGGAAACTTGAGGGAAATATAAATGACAAAGGAATGCAGGATGAGGCAGCAAGAAAAGTGTGAGAATAGTTGATAGTATAGAATAGAGGGAAACTTAGATCTTCCTATTGACAAATGCATGTAAGAAGCCCATAAGATGGCATGTAATTTGTAATTTTATTCTAGTGATAAATGAACATATTTTTTTCTCTTTTCACATCTAGTTGTTCTTCCATGTGTATGCAGTGAGATTTTATAGGGAAAGGGGAGGACCCTTCACCAATAATAATTGGAATGCATCTCTTCCTTCAAACAAATTATGGACTAAAGAATTACACCAACCTTAAATCTTCTTTCATATGCCCTCCTTTATGATTTGGTAGAGTCTAGAATGGATTGTGTCCTCTTCCGTGATTTAGTAGTCTTGAAACATGGTAGGTAAGGCTTCAAACAATTCACAGTCAATAATTCATCATGGGAAAATTCATCAATATAAAAATTCACCGCCACCGATTCCTATTAACATTTTTAACAATACCAACTATTAGATTATATTGTTGTCATATGTATATTTGCAATGTAGTACAATAATAGAGATGACTGATATTGTTGTACAATTGATTTACTAGAATAAAATAAAATATATTGAAAAATATTTTCATTTTTACTATCATAAATAAAATTTTCTAATTTTATATGCAATGAATTGTCCATGGCGGTCAATTTTTAGGAAGTGAATTGTTGGTGGCTATGAATTTTCTATGAGATGAATTTGTCATGGTGGCGAATTTTCTACGAACAATTTTTTGTGGTGAATTTTCCAACAGTAAATTTTTGGCGATGAATTTTAGGTGGTGAATTTTCCTAGAACGGATAAACATATATAGCCAACATACATATAATTCAAGATTAATATGAATTTCATAGGAATATTTAGACTTGCACATGCCACCATTGAGGAATATTTACTAATTTTTTTATTTTATTTTTATAGCTTCATTTGCATCTTGTAGCTTTTGTATGGTTCCACTATTAATATCCTAATTATATTTTTTAATTAATACTAGTTCTAGCAATGTATTGCAAACTTCCAATATGCACTTTACCTCAATTTTAATTTTCAAATATTAATAATAAACTTTCTTAAATAAAAAATTAAATTGTACATTAAAAATTAGTCAAAAATAAATAAATTAAATGCTTTTAATATTCCATGAAATAAATAGATTTTTTTTATACAAATAAATTGAACTTCATCTTAATTTTTAGGTTGAACAAATTGTCTATGTAATAATTGGAATGAATCTCTTCCTTCAAACAAATTATGTACTAAAGAATTACACAAACCTTAAATCTTCCTTCATATGCCTTCCTTTATGATTTGGTAGACTCTAGAATGGATTGTGTCCTCTTCTATGATTTAGTAGTCTTGAAACATGATTGATACTGTTGTATAATTGGTTTACTAGAATAAAATAAAATATATTGAAAAATATTTTCATTTTTATTATCATAAATCAAATTTTCTCATTGTATATGCAATGAATTATCCATGGGCTAATGGTGAATTTTTCATGAGATGAATTTTTCATGGTCATTAAATATATAGCCAACATACAAATAATTCAACATTAATATGAATTTCATAGGAATATTTAGATTCGCACATGCCACCATTGAGGAATATTTACTATTTTTTTTTCTTAGAAAATATTGAGAAACATGTTACGATGAATTTAATCTTAAAAAAAGTAGTTCCTCTTCACCAAATCCTCCTTGGTGTTTGGTTTCTCCATGCCCACTAGTTCTACAAAATCATCTCCTCATACATTGTCCTCACAAGAGCACTATAAAATCTCCATCTTACCACTCCAATACCATAATAAAAATTAATTTATATTTTATAGTAAAAATGAAACACATTGAGCTCATATTAATTTTATATTGAATCGTGCAAATTCTTATAAAGTATTGCATTGAAGTAACTTTCTCAAAACCTCCTAAAAATACTTTATGGGAACTAACTCCTAACTAAATATATGTTAAATCTAACACTAAGTAATTTTATTAGAATATGAAAACCTTAATTTAGAAAAAAACAAGTGTCACGTAGTGGCTAGTACTTGCTTTAATAGTATTGTAATTATTATTTTATAGATTTGATAAAAAATAAATGTAATTTTTATTAATGTGAATATAAATAAATGTAAGTTTTGTTAAATAGAGTGTTTTAGTTTTGTTAATTAGTTATTTTAATGACCTAACCCTAACCCTAACTCATACCTTAACTCTAATTCTATCCCTAATACAACCCTAACTCCTAACTAACTCCTATCCTAATTCTAACCTAACAAAAGGGAATTAGAATAATTGTTTTAATCCTAAGCTTATCTCTAACCTAACAATGATCATAATACTATCACAACTACATAAACTGCTTCATCACTAACTTTTTAAATAAAATAGCATATTTAATAAAATGTTATATTACAAAGGAATTTTAAACCATTATTTTAATCCTAGACCTATCTCTAACCCTAACTATGATCATAACACTATCCATAACTATAAACCTAATTTTTATCACTAACTTTTAAATAAATAACATATTTAATAAATGTTATATT